>BSBK01011887.1:0-143716 GCA_027943335.1 Chamaecyparis obtusa | reverse complement strand
TTTCTACACCTAGCACGGAGATAACTTCAAGTATGATTATGACAACTTCCACAGATACATCAAATGTCAAATCATCACTACCACAACTCAATGAATCATCGACAGAAATGACTACCACCTCTTTTACTGAGTTGCAGTCTCCTGTATCTACTTCAGTACCTACTTCCATATCAAGTTTTCCAGCAGTAAGTACCTCAATTCTAGATACTTCAGTAATTATTTCAGTTTTTTTATTCTACAATTGTGAATACTTCAGTTTTGAGCCCTTCAAGTATTCCAGTCACTAATTTATCATTTTTCACAGCTAGTCCTACAATGTCTACAATAACTTCTACAAAGGCATTAAGTGCAATAACAGTTGATCATAAGGCTCAACCGAGTACAAGATTTCTAAGTAAGAATGTAGAAGAGGATATAGACTTAGATTAGGAGATAGAGATTCCAAAATTAGACTTTGCAAATCTTTCAGTAGACCAAATGCAAAACATTGGTGAACTCCTTCAAAAGAAAGAAAAATAGAAGAAACTAAGAGAAGAAAGGGACAAGGAATATAAAATTATTGAAGATGCAAAGGATATTTTGTCAGTGCATTAGGTATTAAAGTCAATTCCTCTCAACATATTTTGTTATAGTTAGCTGAGGCAGTAAACAAGTTCCATGAGGATTCCTCTGCGTCAGAGAAGATTATTGAGAAAGTCGAGAAGAAATTTGACAATAAAGTTCTTGAGCATGTTGCTCAGCATATAGCTATTAATCAAGTAGAATTATCTTTAGTTTTGATAGATATTGAATCCTCCTATTCCAATGTTACCTCACTTGTTGCTAAGCTATGTAATGTTGCCGAGTTCACTAATGAAGTCAAGGAAAAATTGAATAAGATTGATGAGGATCTGAAGGACAGTGTATAGAGGTTGCAACTTGAACCTAGTTCAAGCTCTGCACATCATATGAAAATCACATTCCTATCAAATAGGCAGTCAGAATTATTAAAAGAAGATACAAAGATCCGGTCAACACTACTAGATATTTAGAACATGATCCTTCCCATCATGGACATAATGCAAAAGCACATTGTTCACTCAAAAGCATTACTCCATGACAATCAATTTTCCATTGCAGACCACATGATTGAATTCTCTGTAGAAGTCCAAATTGCACTCCAAACATGCAAGATTTTGCAAGAGAATTGGGACAGAACTCTGGCACTAATCATGAAGGTACATTTTGATTTTCTTTCACATTTTGGATTCTCCCTGTAAAATACTTGTATATACACCTTTGGCATTATTGTTAAAAGGGGGGAGACAATGTATAGGAGAAAGTGTATAATACGAAAGGGGGGAGAAAGTACTCTATATAAGGGATTCATGTAATGTATAAACATAAACAGTAGTTTGACAAAGATAAATTTTGAAAAATCAAAAAAGAGAGATTCAGCATAATTCTTGTATATAAGTTTTGGCTATAAATGTTTTTGTCACTAATACCAAAGGGGGAGATTGTTGGCATTAAGCATGATTGTCATTAGTAACAACACTTATTCATATCATTACATACCAAGCAGATTAGTACATACCGAGCAGAACAGAGCTTACCGAGTAGAATAGTGCATACCAAGCTCGCAAAGTTTCACAGTGTTTACCGAGTGCTGCACGGTTAAACAGGAAATTTAGTTTCTACCAAGTAACACTTTATCTACCGAGTCTCCAGTGTTTACTGAGTTCAAAACTATGACCGAGTGGTTAGTATGGACTGAGTTTCCACTTCTACTGAGTGCATGATGATGTCGAGTAACGCAGTGGACGTCGAGTATCAGAAAGTCACCGAGTTAGTTTGCAGTAACCATGTAACTATATTTGGGCTGACTCAGTAATATTTGTGTTTACTTGTTTAAGATCTGACTTTGTAATTGTTTTGGAATTGACTTAGATTGATATATAAACAATGTTTTATGTCATATCCAAGGATGTAATGAAAAATAGAAAAGTATGAAAAAGAGAGAAAGGCAGAGATAAGAGAATTACAAAGGGCTACTGCAGTATAAGAAGTGGCAAAGATTTATCCATCATAGAAGGTGATCAGTACGTCAGAGAATCTCAATCAGCAAGTATAGTTGCAAGTAAGAGATCTACTATTTCATCCTAACAGGTGAATCAGCTTGAAATCCTTTAACTGGGTAGACTTAACAGTCTTTGTAAAAATCTCTTAACCGAGTGCATACTTCATTGTATGTTTGTAAATCCTCTAACAAGGTGGACCTAGCAGTCCTTATTGCTCTTAATAGGGTAGATCATCAGAAGTGATCATTGTAAGTCTTAACCGGCAAACTTTATACTGCAGTATTGAAGTTTTGTGGGTATCATCCCCACCCCAGTTTTACTTTCTACTTGGAAGATTTCTAGGTCACCAAATATCTATGTTCTAAGTGTTATGAATGTTTTATTCTTTCTGTTACTCATGCATGCAGTTAGATTATCAATCTAATATTATTAAGATCTAAATCTATTAAAAGTTTTGAAGTTACTGATTCACCCCTCCCCTCTCAGTAACCTAGATAGTCTTGAATATTTCCAACAATATATATATATATATATATATATATATATACATATATATATATATATATATATATATATATATATATATATATATATATATATATATGTATATATATACATATATATATATATATATATATACATATATATATATATATATATATATACATATATATATATATATATATATATATATATATATATATATATATATATATATATATGTATATATATATATATATATATGTATATATATATATATATATATATATGTATATATATATATATATACATGTCTAATCTAGCATACCATGCCCTAAGTTCTTTCCTTAAGACATATAGAGCTTTCTTCAACTTATATACCATGTCTTCCTAATCAATTAATGAGAAACCATTAGGTTGTTCTATGTAGACTTCCTCTTCAAGATCTCCATTTAAGAATGCCGATTTGGCATCTGTCCTTGCAAAAAAAAAATTGATTTTTTTGAGTTCAAATGAAATACATTAGCTTTTGTCTTTGTACCTGATGTGATCAAGTTCTCTGATTAATCTTTGATAGTGCATTTTTCATCCTTGAATTGTAGATGATATACCTTGTCAACAAGATATCCAACCATCAAAAGATTATGTTTTAGTCCATCAACACACAATGCATCATCGGTGTTATTTTTACCATCAAGAGTTATAGATACTCTTCATATGATCGAGCAATGAGTAATATCTATGAATCTAACTACACCTCCATCATATTTGTCAAGCTGTAAAAAAATTTCTTTATCACCTATCATATGATGTGAACAAACACTATCTATGATCCATTCTTATTTTTTTTCTGCATGAGAGACCAAAGATTTTTCTTTATGAATAGGACTTTCATCTTTTATAGAAATAAACCCAATCTCATCATTAGTTTGTACTGATTCATCATCATAAGCTCCATCACTAGCATAATAACATTCTTTTTTATATTTGGATTTGTATGGTTTGGGCTTATACTTAGGAACTCTGGTAGCACATCTAAAAGAAAAATGACCTATCTTATTATATGAAAAACATTTCAAAGGTAACTTTCCTTCATACTTTCCTTTACCTTTGTTCTCTCTTTTGGTGACCACAACAACAAGCCCATCCAACTTTCTTTCTTCTTCTTCTATCTCTGCCCATTCCTTAGCATATTCTCCAAGAATAGCATAATTTTCATTTCTATTGGTACTTGAAACATTATTTATCATCGTATCCTTATGAATAGTATCTTTAAATGTAGATTCTACTTTAGGTAAAGCATTGTAATCTTGAAGTTTCAAATGTAGATAACTTACCAATCAAAGTATCCCTTATAAACTCTTTTGTGAGAAGTATAATCTCCTCAATTTCCAAGAGCTTGGTGTCATATGATTATGTCAAGGATATCATAATCTTCACAATGATTTCATCTTTTATAATTGTTTGCCTTGAACTTATGATGCCAGTAACAACCTATGTTACCCTCTGCACATATGATCTGATAGTCTCAACTTCTTGCATCCTCATGTTCTCTAACTTTGATTTCCATCTTTACAACTTGGTATGTTTGGTGTATTTGTCTCCTTCATATAACGCTTCCAAATTTGTCTAGATCCCATGTGTTGAATCAAGCTCCTTAACCTCCGTAAACTCTACCTCTGAAAGTGCACTGATTAATGCTTCTCTAGTGACCATATTGCAAGTGAACTCCCTTTTTTTAGTCTCATTACTAGATTCTCACTCTTCCTCTATTATGATGTTAGTCTAGTTCTTTGTAATCATCTAGTATTCAATTCCCAAGAGATCAAATGAGTCCTCATCTTATTCTTCCAACTATCAAAATTCTCATCATCAAACTTTGGACTATCCTTCCTATAACTTTCCATTCTGGATCTCCTCAAGTGGTTAAGATTTCTCCAAGAGGACCAAAATCTACAATACCAATTGTTAGGTATAACAATCCACACAACACAACAAAGAGGTGGGGGGGTTTGAATCATTTGTGTGTAATAATTATAAACTTATTTTTTTCCTATTTGAATACCAATTAAACATAGAATAGTACTAATCAAGATGAATAATGCAATTACCAACACCATAACACACATTTTTGTTGTCAAGGAAAATTTCGTTAAGGGATCAACCTGAGTGGGGATGATACACACTAGATCATGTACTAGTATATAAATATCCCTATTAGGAATTGATACAAAGCATCTAGCACATTTGTCCCTATTAAAGGGTAAGTCTTTGTTAAAGGACTGAACCCTTTTTAATAGGTCCTTCAACCCTGTTAGGATTTGGTGAGAACAAAATGCATAGTACTTGAGCACACTACTCCAAAGTCAAGGTTAAACACACTTCCCTGACACATGATCAACAACCAAAACTTTCAATTTCATCCATTATATATTGAAATTTTAAGTCCACCACCCTAATCAAGCTCTAAATTAGAAATAGATTTTAATTTTAAACATCCCACTCATATCCAATGAGACACAATAAAATTCAATGTACAAAACAAATTTCCAAGACCATGTCATCCAATACAATGATTTACATAGAATTTTGTGTCAAGGGGTCAAACCTATTTTGACCAAACACATGCTTCCTCTAGAATATTCTCCATATGCTAGCATCAAACAATGTGATGCTAGATCATCACCTCTAATCATGAAGACACATCACTAGATCATGACTAACTCAACTTTATTCACCATCATGTCCATACCAATCACTGGTTCAAGATCTACCATTAGTAGCTCAAGAACATAATCTTTTTATCTTAAAAACCCTTATGTAACTGTAATACCTTCTCACCTAACACCCAAATAAGGTCCAATTGCAACCATAGCTTCTACACACTTCCAACAACCTTCTCATATGACCATGCCACATAACTCATCATAGATTTGACAAATCAATCAAATCATGCATCACCTGTCACTAACTATTCTAGCATTTTCATTACCAACCTTCATCCTATCATAAATTTCCAACCAGTCTACATCAATAGTAGTGGTCATGCATTTAACATTTAGAGACATCCCAAAGTCTCTCATAAGGATCACTACAACTGAAACCTATTGCAATACCTTGTTCATCATACTTATACACAACAACATGCTAAAAACACTAGGACAATGATGGAATATGGATGAAGTGACTGAGAGGGGGGGGGTGAATCAGTCAACCATAAAAACACTTCACAATTAATTCTTTGCAGATCCTTTAAGATATCTTAAAAATGTTGTCTTTTTTAGCACTCGGTAAATAGATTGCAGTAACTTTGAAGATGCAGAAAGTATTAGCAATATTATCTTTAGATATTCATCAGTGCATGTAAATGATTTGAGAAAGCAATTAAGAACACAAGAGACACAAGATTTAACGTGGAAACCCAATATGGGAAAAACCACCAATGTATCTAGATACTGATTTTCACTTTTCTGAAGTGATGCCCGATTAGAAGCCAACCCGGTAAAAGGTTATAAAACACACTGTTAGGTGTGACCTTGTTAGAGGATTTAAAAAAACCCTGCTAGGAGTGGCCTGGTAAGAGGTCTTGAAAACAATTCAATGGAATTGTCACCTTGTTAGAGGATTTATATTATGGCTGTTAAACCAACTCGGTTAAGAGATTTTGAATTCACTGTTACAATGATAAGAAGGTAACAATGAGAAAGTAACCTGTATAATAATGCAACTGTCTTGCTGATTACAGATCTCTGTTCTGCATAAGTCTGATCCTCTCTGATCAAATAAATCTCTGCTGCTCCTCAAGGATATCTGAACATCCTTCACAAATTCGCATATACCTTTCCTTCTTTTCTTCTGTAAATCTTCTGCTGTGTTGTTTTTACTTTGCACATTTGACCTTTTATTTATATGATTTTGGATTAGTCAAATTGACATTATTTAGTATAACAGTCGGCTGAATTAAGTAAACTCTATTTGCAAAAATGCTTCAAGGGCCGACAGTGCTCGGTGACCATATCTTAATATAATTTTTCGGAGACCGAGGGAACTCGGTAAACACCAACAATCCTTTACCTTTGATAACCGACTGAACTCGGTAAACACTATCTTTCTTTGGCAACCGAGTGAACTCGGTAAACACTAAACTTTCTTCAGCAACCGAGTGAACTCGGTAAACACTAAACTTTCTTCGGCAACCGAGTGAACTCGGTAAACACTAAACTTTCTTGGGCAACCGAGTGAACTCGGTAAACACTAAACTTTCTATCTGGAAGACCGACTAAGCTCGGAAGAAGCAGATTTCTGCAGACTATGACATTGTGTGACATCAAGGACAATACATAATTGAGTAGCAATTTCCTTCAGACAATTGTTTCCAACAATCTCCCTCTTTGGCATTGATGGCAACACAATATGTCATATCATAAGAAATTTGAAAGAGTTAGCTCGGTTTAGATTCAAATCTCCCTCTGTCTGCAAACTTCCTTCTGATTAATGAAAATTTCTTGAAGTAATAGCAAAGACATAGCAAACACTCCCTCTTTGACAACATATGCCAAAGATAATTCACATATTACCAGTGAAAATTAATGTACCTCAAGTACTGCAATGATTCCTTTAATATACTGCATCAACAGGTTGATTTTCAATCATGTTCAGGTTGATGCATCACTAAAACTGTATTTAGTGAGCCTCGGATAGGGGAATGACCCCTAACTTACCTCTTAGATACACAAATGCATCCTTAGGTAATGGTTTGGTAAAAATATCTGCAATCTGTTCTTTTGTATGAATATATTCTAATCTGATTTCCTTGTCCTGCACCAATTCTCTGACAAAGTGATATTTAATAGCAATGTGCTTGGTTTTGGAATGCATCACTGGATTCTTAGAAATGTTTATTGCACTGGTATTGTCACAAAATATAACAACTGGTTCTTTGATTTCAACCTTCATACCTTCTAATAGCTGTTTAAACCAAACAATATTTGAACAGTTTACTGCAGCAGCAACATATTCTGCTTCAGCTGTGGATTGAGATGTGCAATTCTGCTTTTTACTAGTCCAGGATACCAGTCTTTTTCCAAGAAAAAATGCTCCACCACTTGTGCTTTTTCTGTCATCAATGTTTCCTGCCCAATCAACATCAGTAAATACTTTCAAGTCTAGATTGCCTCCAAATTTATACCACAAACCATACTCTTCGGTTCCTTTTAAGTATCTTAAGATTCTTTTGATTGCCATCATGTGATTTTCCTTAGATTTTGCTGAGAATCTAGCTACTATACCGACTGCTAAGGCAATATCAGGTCTTGTATGTACCACATACTGCAATTTTCCAATCATAGATCGGTATAGGGTTTGATCAACTTCTTTTGAATCATCATTTTTGGTAAGTTTCAGTCCAGTACACATGGGTGTACCAACTGGTTTTGAATCTTCCATACCAAACTTCATAAGTATCTCCTTAATGTGTTTGGATTGAGTAATGTATATACCATTCTTGCTTTGCTGAATTTGAAGACCAACAAAGAATTTTATTAAGCCAAACATAGACATTTCAAATTCTCTGTTCATTTGTTCTGAAAATTCTTTGCACTGATCCTCATTCCCTGTAAATATAGTATCATCCACAAATATTTCTGCCAATACAATTTTGTCATCCAGTCCTTCTTTAATATATAGATTGCTGTTATCATTAGCTCTTTTGAAATTAATCTGAATCAAATAGTTATGGAGTCTTTCATACCATGCTCTAGGAGCTTGTTTTAAACCATACAATGCTTTGTGTAACCTGCAGACCATGTCCCTTTTATCTGGATCAACAAAACCTTCAAGTTGTTCAATGTAGACTTCTTCATCAAGAATTCCATTGAGAAATGTAGATTTTATATCCATCTGATATACCTTAAATCCTTTGTGTGCTGCATAAGCAAGTAGTGTTCTTACACCTTCTAATCTTGCAACAGGAGCAAAATTTTCTCCATAATCTATACCTTCTTCTTGAGAATAACCTTTACATACTAGTCTAGCTTTGTTTCTAGATACTTGACCATCTTCATTCAGTTTATTTCTGAATACCCATTTTGTTCCAATTACATTCTTATCTTTAGGTCTAGGTACAAGAGTCCAAGTTTTGTTCTTTTGTATTTGTTCTAATTCTTCATTCATTGCTTCAATCCAACTTTCATTCTCTAATGCATCTTTGATATTTCTAGGTTCAAAATCAGTAAGTAGACATGTACCTTTTAGCTTGCTTCTTGTCATAGTACCATCTGATTTGTTTCCAATGATTTGATCTGGTGTATGATGTCTTCTGACATATTTGGCTAGTATAGGTTCCTTGCCTTTTGAATGATTCATGCTATTGTCTTCTAGGATCTCTTCTTCAGGTTGCTCGGGCTCGGTAGATATTTGCTCGGTAACTTCAGGCTGAGACTCGGTCTGAATTTCTTCCTGTGACTCGGTTTGAACTTCTTCTTGTGACTCGGTAACTGTGCTCGGCTCGGTAGATATAGCTTCCTTATTGATAGTTGTGTCTGTCAATGTTTCAGGTTCAATGTAAACGAATCTTCTATAGTTCTCAGGTTCCCTTTTGCTTTCTTCCTTAGTCTTTTCTGCAAACTCATCAAATTTTACATGTATACTTTCTATGACTTTGTGAGTAGATAAGTTTAGACATTTGTATGCCTTGCTTTTGCTAGAATATCCTAGGAATATTCCTTCATCACTTTTCACATCAAATTTATTTCTTCTGGATTCTTTTAAGATATAACACTTGCTACCAAATATTTTCATGTAACTTACATTAGGTTTATAGCCATACCATAATTCATAAGGAGTTTTGAATGTGTCTTTCTTCAGTTGTACTCGGTTCAAGGTATGAACTGCAGTGCTGATAGCTTCCTTCCAGTACTTTATAGCGATGTTCTTTTCTATCATTAGAGTCCTTGCACAATCCATAATAGATCTGTTTCTTCTTTCTGCTATTCCATTCTGCTCAGGAGTTCTAGGAGCTGATACCTATCTTTTGATTCCTCTTTCTATGCAGAAGTTGTTAAAATCATGGGAGATGAATTCACCACCTCTGTCTGATCTTAAGCATTTCAATCTTTTCCCTGTTTCTTTTTCTACTCTTGCTAAGTACCATTTGAACTTTTCAAATGCCTCTGATTTTTCTCTTAAATACATAACAGTCATCATTCTAGAATAATCATCAACGAAAAGAATAAAGAATTTATCTCCAGTATAGCTTTGTATTCCAATAGGTCCACATAAATCAGTATGCACAATTTCCAAAATTTCTTTAGACTGATAGTTCTTACTTTTGAAACTAGTTTTACTCATTTTGCCAATCTGACAATTCTTACATAGACCAGTGTCAGGTTTCTTCAAAGTAGGAATGCCTCTAACCTTCTTGAATTTGCTTATTTTTATCATGTTATCAAAGTTCACATGACATAACCTTTTGTGCCATAGCCAACTTTCTTCTATTTGAGCAATAAGGCATGAATATTCAATGAGATCAAGATAAAATAAGTTACCTTTTGTTTGTTTGCCTGATCCAATGAGTTTTCCTTTTCCATCCAGCAGTCTTGCTTGACCATTCATGAATTCAACCTTGAAACCAGTGTTGATTAGCTGTGCTACACTTAGAAGATTATGTTTTAGTCCTTCAACCCAGTAAGCATTATCACATATGAGTTCTTTGGTTAATGAGATTCTTCCTTTTCCTTTTATACAACAAGGTTCATTGTTTCCAAATCTTACATTACCATTATCACAGTCTTCTAGATATTCAAATTTTGTTTTGTCACCAGTCATGTGGTGTGAACATCCGTTGTCTATTATCCATATATCATCTTTGCTTATATGAGAAATAAGTGCTATCTTATCTTCATCATCATCAGATTCATCTTTTATAGCAATAAAGACAATTTCTTCTTCACTATCATCAGAATCTTTAGCCATAAAACATGATTTCTTACCTTTATCCTTGTATGATTTGAAATTCTTTTTGCCATAGTACTTGTGACTTTTATTTTCTTCCTTGACTTGCTTGTTTGGGCACCTAGCTGCAATATGTCCAATTTCTTCACATGAAAAATAGATTAAAGGAGTTTTACCTTTATACTTACCTTTCCCTCTAGAGTACTTCTTTGCAAGTAATGCTTCTACAATTTCAAGATCACTGTCAGAACTTTCTTCTGATTCTTCTTCACTGTCTGTCTGAACT
The DNA here is from genome assembly GCA_027943335.1 of Chamaecyparis obtusa. Classification (NCBI taxonomy): domain Eukaryota; kingdom Viridiplantae; phylum Streptophyta; class Pinopsida; order Cupressales; family Cupressaceae; genus Chamaecyparis; species Chamaecyparis obtusa. Next base: position 132,940 of record BSBK01011887.1, on the reverse strand, counting down.
TCTTTAATTTTCTTGTTTTTCTTTAGTGAAACCTTGGCCTCAAATGCTGATTCAATATTTTTGGAACTAGGAACATAGTTGTCATAGTTGTCTAATTCAAAAGCTGTCAATCTTCCAACTAGAGCATCCAAGGTTATACTGTGGTTTGTTTCACATCTTCTTTCTTGAATAGCTGATACTCTTATTGCATAGATAGGGAGTAGTGTTCTGAGTACCTTACTTATAACAGTCTCATCTGAGATTGTTCCTCCAGAAGCTCTAATTGCACTTACACTTGCTTTGATTCTTTCAACATATTTTGCAATGTTTTCATCTTCCTTCATATTCATCTTGTCAAACTGTCCTCTTAGGCTTTCTGCTTTGGCTCTCTTCACATTTGCATCACCACCATATATTTTCTTCAGTGCCACCCACATTTCATATGCAGTAGTGCAGTCTTTAATATCATCAAATTCTTCATAGCTGAGAGCAGATGCAATGTCTATCATCATGGTGTTGTGAGTCTTTTTATCTGCAATGTCTTCAACAGTTAATGTGCCATTAGGAATTGTATACTCTTCATCAATGTATTTGCATCCTGAATCACCAATGGAAGCCATATGAAGTCGCATGAGACCTTGCCATGCTGAAAAGTTATCTCTGTTAAGCTTTGGAATTTCCCTCTTGTAAGACATCCTGATCTTTAGCTTAGGTCTTTGAAACCCTTCCTGCAAGCACCAAAAGCTCTGATACCAATTGATGGAATATGGATGAAGTGACTGAGAGGGGGGGGGTGAATCAGTCAACCATAAAAACACTTCACAATTAATTCTTTGCAGATCCTTTAAGAAATCTTAAAAATGTTGTCTGTTTTAGCACTCGGTAAATAGATTGCAGTAACTTTGAAGATGCAGAAAGTATTAGCAATATTATCTTTAGATATTCATCAGTGCATGTAAATGATTTGAGAAAGCAATTAAGAACACAAGAGACACAAGATTTAACGTGGAAACCCAATATGGGAAAAACCACCAATGTATCTAGATACTGATTTTCACTTTTCTGAAGTGATGCCCGATTAGAAGCCAACCCGGTAAAAGGTTACAAAACACACTGTTAGGTGTGACCTTGTTAGAGGATTTAAAAACACCCTGCTAGGAGTGGCCTGGTAAGAGGTCTTGAAAACAATTCAATGGAATTGTCACCTTGTTAGAGGATTTATATTATGGCTGTTAAACCAACTCGGTTAAGAGATTTTGAATTCACTGTTACAATGATAAGAAGGTAACAATGAGAAAGTAACCTATATAATAATGCAACTGTCTTGTTGATTACAGATCTCTGTTCTGCATAAGTCTGATCCTCTCTGATCGAATAAATCTCTGCTGCTCCTCAAGGATATCTGAACATCCTTCACAAATTCGCATATACCTTTCCTTCTTTTCTTCTGTAAATATTCTGCTGTGTTGTTTTTACTTTGCACATTTGACCTTTTATTTATATGATTTTGGATTAGTCAAATTGACATTATTTAGTATAACAGTCAGCTGAATTAAGTAAACTCTATTTGCAAAAATCCTTCAAGGGCCGACAGTGCTCGGTGACCATATCTTAATATAATTTTTCGGAGACCGAGGGAACTCGGTAAACACAAACAATCCTTTACCTTTGATAACCGACTGAACTCGGTAAACACTATCTTTCTTCGGCAACCGAGTGAACTCGGTAAACACTAAACTTTCTTCGGCAACCGAGTGAACTCGGTAAACACTAAACTTTTTTCGGCAACCGAGTGAACTCGGTAAACACTAAACTTTCTGTCTGGCAGACCGACTAAGCTCGGAAGAAGCAGATTTCTACAGACTATGACATTGTGTGACATCAAGGAAAATACATAATTGAGTAGCAATTTCCTTCAGACAATTGTTTCCAACAGGACAATACTTGACATCAATGACAACATAATACTTAATCATCACACAATCAAATCTATATCATGAAAACACTATAAATTACTTACCATCATTGGATCACTTTTTGGAAACTGCAATTGAAGTAATTTTTGTATTGTCATTGATGTCAAACCTTAACTACTAAGACTGTTGCTATCTAAGAAAGTACTATATCTATTGGGCAAGGGTGATAAAAATAGCACCTAGGGAAAGGTTGAGTTATCTTGATACTTCAATGAGTACTTGATTATGTGGCACAATAATAAGATAATTTATTACTAATCTAAGTAAGAAGGAAGACTACACAAGTAGGCTTAACCGAGAAAAAGTGAAGAAATCTAGTTTAAGCAGACTAATGTTAGTGTCGACTGAGCTAGTATATGCCGAGTAAATTCAGTGTTGACCAAACATCAATTAATTGCCGAGGAAATAGTTTTAGTGGTGACTGGGCTACCCAGTGAAGACCAAGGAGTTGAACACAATGTTGACCGAGCATCAACAAGTTACATTTGAGGAGGAATTTAGATTCTTAGCTAACATAGTTGAGTTCTTGGTTTATGTAAATCATGTTGACTTTATTTATTGATTGTATGGAAGTATTTAATGTACTATAAAATGTTTTATTGTAAATCCATAAAGAGATTTGAGATTTTTCTAGAAGGATAGATGAAGAACATAAAGTTGGAAGGATTTGATGAATCTAACCTAACCCTAAGATCTATGGAGGAAATTAAGCGGAAAAAATTGGTTCGACCTAATTGAAGAAATATTAAGGAAACCTAAGCAAGAAGTTGAAGCAGAGGATGCTGGAGTTATTATTGATGTTATTGACTGTATAAGTAGAAAAGGCTGAAGGAGAAGTTTTGTGATTGCTTGAAGGGATTTCTGAGCAGATCAGTGATGGAGATGGAAATGGATCAGAATCAGTAAGCTAGCATATGTGTATGGAATTGGATATTATATTTGAAAAGTGAGTTGTATGTTTTTAGATCAATACTACTATTACTTTCTAACCATTGTATCATTCAAAATCCTTTTAATCAAGGTTGACCTAACAGTCATTTGTATAAATCCTTTAAACAAGGTTGCTTTCTAATGGAATGTATGTAATTCCTATAACAAGGCACACTTTTAACAGAGTGATTGAAATCCTTTAACCAGGTCATACTTGACGGTGTGTTTGTAACCTTTGACAAGGTTGGCTTTTCACAAAGCTCACTTTAGAAGAGTGAAAATATCAGTAACATGTTACAAAGTGGTTTTTACCAAATTAGGTTTCCACTATAAATCCTGGTGTTAATGCTTGTGTGAATGTTTTGGTTTGACCATTTCTATGTTTTACAAGTTAAATAGTATTGGATAGTAGACTACATTGTTATATGTTTCTTTTATGTATTTAGTAATGATCGAGTAGCTATTGGTTGTTAGATCTAATTTGTTGAAGTATTTTGAAAGTTGATTTATACATCTGGACCTAAGAACAACTGATTCACCCCCCCCTCTCTGTTGTTCTAAATCATATTAACAATTGGTATCAGAGCTGTTGGTGCTTACAGAGAACAAGTTTAAAGGTACTTGAAGTAAATGATCAGAATGTATAAGAAGGAGGTACCAAAGCTAAATAAGGAGAACTTCTCTACATGGAAAGTTTGATGAAGCTGCATCTAGCTAGTATTGGTGATTCAAAAAAGTATTATGTTGAGCATGACTATGTTACACCTATTGCACCTCTGACTGCCGAGCAAATGAGAGCTAAACAAGAGCATAATCAAGCAATGTTGGAGATTGCATCTGCCCTAAGCTATCCTTAATTTGAAGACATCAAAGATTGCACAAATACAAAGAAAATGTTGGACACTCTTGCAAACATCTATGGTGGTGACATAAATGTACTAAGGGTAAAAGCTGAAAGCCTAAGAGGTAAATTTGATGAAATGAAAATGCAAGAAAGTGAGAATTGATGAACTACAACTGATTTGGAATCTCATTGAAGAATCTATGATTAAAGATCACCGAGGAGTTGCTGATTAGATATGTAATATGATTAAGTTAGTATTATGTTGTCATTGATGTCAACTAGTTTGACAACACTTATCTTGTAAGTTACTATACCAAGACATCTGAAGAAAGGTGAAAGAGATGAAGAACAAAGAAATCTACATGAGGAAGATGTACATGTCAAATGAGGATAAGGAATACACTAAGTAACTTATGTATAAGTTCATTGACTTATGATATTGACTTTATTATGTTGCATTCATCTATGATGGAGAATAGAGCTGAAAGACACAAAGCAGTGTTGTCGGTAAATGAAGCATTTTCAGTATACATCGACAAAGTGTAGTGTATACCGAGCATAGTGTTAATCAAGCTTGTGTTCACTGACGCATTTCTTTGTTAACCAAGCAGAATAGAATGAATTAAATGATCAATTTAGTTGATAAGATTCATGAGCTAGAAAGTACCTCAAAGTTAATGTAATAGATAATGTTTGTTATGAAGATCGACGGCTAACATAATTAAAGGAAGATCAAATGAAGCAGATTGAAACATGTTATTGACACATCAGCCGAGGAAGCTTGAAATGGCAAAAGTAATGAATGTGATTAAGTGGAAAAATATAAAGGACAAAAAGAAAATGATTTACTCATCTATATAAGAGACTAGGGTTTCATTATGAAAAGGATACCAAAAGAAGAAGATACTACAGGATTATCACGTGAACAAGTTTTCATGCATTCTAATCATACCGGTTAGTAAGAACTGAGCTGCAAAACAATTACCAAGCTACAAAGAGTAATTATCGACGGACAATAAGTTGATACAGTATTGAATCTGAAGTGTTACATTGATCAAAAATGATTTTATGAGCTGAATATTGATCTGTAATCTGCAATTGAAGTTGTATTAAGGTAGATCATCTACCGTTACATATTTAACCATTGTAAATAATCAAAATCTCTTAACCGAGTGGACTATGAAAGTCTTATGATGTATCCTTCATAGAATGAACATTTTTATCCTATCAACCCCATAGTGAAAGCTGGTTGGACGATAACTTCTAGTTTAAAATCCTCTAACAAGGTCACACCTGACAGTGTGTTTGTAAACCTTTAACAGGGTTGGGTCTTTACCGACCTCACTTCAGAAGAGTGAATATTTTGGGTTGCCTATCCTAGGTGGTTTTTCCCTTTATAGGGTTTCCATGTTAAATCTCTTATGTTATGTGTTGATTGTGATATTTGTTTGTTATCATACTTTGCATGTTACATGTTAGATTTGATCGGTAATTGTTATAAGTCTTAGACTAATAATTGGTAAAAGCACAGATAGTGAAAGTATTTCATGTTTACTGAGTAGCAGAAATTGAAGAATTTGTTTTGAATTAAACATTTTGATAAGGGACACTGAATAACTGATTCACCCCCCTCTCAATTATTCTAACAGAGAATATTGCTCAATATTGTGGTAGGATAAAAGAAGTTGTAAATGCTATTAGAGGAGCTAATGGAACTATGGATGATGAGACTATCATTGGAAAAGTATTGAGAACTTTGTGTCCTATTTATACCATCAAAATTTTAGCAATTGATGAATCTAGATGTAATCCTGGCAATGCTCTTACTTTGGAAAGTTTTATTGGTAAGCTTACTACTTTTGAGCTTTCTAACTATGATAACTTCATTGTTACTAATGTTGAATCTGCATTTAAGTCACAAATGGTTCTGAGTAAGTCAAAGAAGGAAAAATAAAGATGCATTAGTGATAGTGAAACTAAAAGTGACACATTTGATGAAGAACTTAGGATCTTGAAGCTCTTATGGCCAGAAGATTGAAAAGGGGAAAAGGAAAGTATAAAGGTAAACTCCCTATCATATGTTTCTCGTGTAATAAAGTTGGTCATATAGCTACAAGATGTCCTGACAGAGATGAAAAGGAGGAAAAAAGAGATAGTAAGCATAAAGATAAAAGAGAAGACAAAGGTTACCGAAGGTACAAGGATTACAAAGGAAAAGGTAAGTAATCTTGCTATATTGCTGAAGAAGAGACTGACACTGATAGTGATGATTTTGAAATTTAGGTAGTCTATGTTGCTATGAAAGATGAGTCTGATGAGGATGAGAAAAATTCATTGATATCCTATGTGAACAAAAATGATAAGTGTATTATTGATAGTGGTTTTTCACACCACATGACTAGTGACAAAAGTAAGTTTGATACCTTAGATCATTGTAAAGGTAGAAGTGTTAAATTTGGTAATGATGCTCCATGTCCTATTAGAGGTAAATGATTGATTAAGCTGACTAATAAGATCACTTGTGAAAATTCTTATTGGGTTGAAGGTCTTAACTATAATTTTTTGAGTGTTGCACAACTTAATAGTACTAGTTACCAAGTGGAATTTCTTCACAAGAAGGCCAAAATATTTGATGCCACTGGTGAACTGATTGGAAGTGGAGAATAGACAAGAGGTAATTTTTTCTATCTAGACCTATCTGAAGAGACATGTATGATTGCACAACTTAATGATATATGGTTATGGCATAAGAGGCTATGTCATGTTAACTTTGATAATCTGGTATAAATTAATAAAAAGAAGAAAGTGAGAGGACTACCGAGATTGAAGAAACCTGAGAATGTAATGTGCAAACAATGTCAGTTGAGTAAGATGAAAAAGTCTAGTTTCAAGACCAAGATTTTTACTTGTGAGAATGCTTTAGATTTGGTTCATACTAACCTTTGTGGACCTATGGGTGTACAAATCTATTGTGGTGCTAGATATTTTATTCTATTTGTTGATAATTACACCAGAATGATGACTGTAATGTTCTTAAAATAAAAATATGATGCTTTTCAAAATTTTAAGTGGTATTTAGCTAAGGTTGAAAAGGAGACAGGTAGGAACCTAAAGTGTTTGAGATCTGACCAAGGTGGAGAATTTATATCCAATGAGTTCAATCTATTTTTCAATGATAGAGGAATCAAGAGATAAATGTCTACACCTAGAACACCTCCACATAATAGTATAGTAGAGAGAAAAAATAGATCTATCATGGATTGTGCAAGAACACTAATGATCGAGAATAATGTTGCACAAAAGTATTGGAGAGAAGATGTAAGTACAACTGTTTATACCCTTAACCAAGTATAGATCAAAAAAGGTAAAAATATTACACCTTATGAGTTATGGCATGGGTATGCACCTAATATAAAGTGTTTTAGAATTTTTGGAAACAAATGCTATATACTAAAAGAAAATAGGAATGGAAAATTTGATGTTAAAAGTGATGAGGGCATATTCCTAGGTTTTTTCACAAATAGTTAAAATTACAAGTGTTTGAACTCTAACACTAACAAAATTGTGGAAAGTGTAAATGTCAAAGTTGATGAGTATGTAGAGAAAAATGAATAGGAAAGCAAGAGAGAACCAGAAGATTACAAATCTTTTATGTATATAGAAGGAGAGGCAAGTGACAAACTTGCACCTGATGTAGAGTCTCAGGTAAGCAATGCCAAGCATCAGGGAAACAATGCCGAGTGACAAGAAGAACATGCTGAGCAACAACAAAATGTTACCGAGTATTAGGAAGAGATTGTTGAGAATTCAAAAGTTGAATCTGACAATCTTGTTGGTGAACCTGAAGAGCAAGAAGAAAGGAGAGAAAAACCTATTTTGGCACAATATATAAGGAGACATCACTAGCCTAAACAAATCGTTGGACACAAAGATACTAGAATTCTGGCCAGAAGCAAGTTAAGAGACCCTACATGTTTACTATGCGAATTTGAGCCTAAGACAACAAGAGAGGCACTAGAAAATGAAGACTGGATCCAAGCAATGAACAAGGAGATAGACCAGATAGAGAAGAATGATACCTAGAATTTGGTGCTGAGACTAGAAAACAAAAATGTCATTGGAACAAAATGGGTGTTAAGAAATAAGTTGAATGAACATGAACAAATCACAAGGAACAAATTAAGGCTGGTATGCAAAGGCTATGCACAAGAAGAAGGAATAGATTATGGGGAGACATTTGCCCCTATAGCAAGATTGGATGGAGTAAGAACTTTACTTGCATAAGCTGCCTAAAAATATTTCAAGGTATACCAAATGGATGTCAAGTCTACATTTTTAAATGGCATATTAGAAGAAGAAGTGTACATTGAACAGCCAGAAGGATTTGTTGATCCAAACAAGAGACATGTGGTTTTCAAACTAAATAAGGCACTGTATGGACTAAAGCAAGCCCCTAGAGCATGGTATGAGAGGCTGCACAACTACTTGATACAGATTGGTTTTTCAAGGACAAATGACATAAGCAATTATACATGAAAGATGAAGGTAAAGGAATCTTGTTGGCTAACATTTTTGTAGATGATATTATATTTGGGGGACAAGATGCCCTGTGTAAGAAATTTTCAAATGAAATGCAAACTGAATTTGAAATGAGTATGTTTGGGGAGATCAAATTCTTTGTTGGTTTACAAGTATATCAGATGGAGAAAGGTATTTTAATCACCCAATCTAAATATATTCATGAGATACTAAAAACCTTTGATATGGAGGATTCAAGGCTAGTAAGTACTCCTATGGCTACTAGACAAAAATTGTCTAAGAATGATGATGCTCCTAAAGTAAACCAGACTTTGTATAGATCCATGATTGGAAAACTATAGTATGTTGTTCACAGATGACCAGATATTGCTCTAGTAGTTGGAATTGTGGCAAGATTCTCTACCAATCCTAAGGAAACTCACATGATGGTTGTCAAAAGGATAATGAGATATTTGAAAGGGACTGCAGATTATGGATTGTATTACAAGAAGCATGAAAGATTTGAATTGAGAGTATATACTGATGCTGATTGGGTAGGAGATGTGGATGACAGAAAGATTACTAGTGGTGGAGCTTTCTTTCTTGGACAAAGATTAGTTTCCTGGACAAGCAAGAAATAAAATTGCATTTCCCATTCTACAATGGAAGCCGAGTATGTGGCTATAGTAGTGAACTATTCAAACTTGGTATGGATAAAAAAATTGTTCCTAGGCATGAAAGATGAGATCACTGAACCATTTGTCATCTATTGTGACAACACAAGTGCTATCAACATATCTAAGAATCAAGTGATGCACACAAAGACCAAATGCATCACCATCAAGTATCATTACTTGAGGGAATCGGTACAAGATAAAGAAGTCATAATGGAATATGTGAATACAAAAGAATAGCTAGTAGACATATTCACTAAAGCTTTACCTAAAGAAGCTCACGAATATCTGAGAGGACAATTAGGGGTTCTTCCCCTAACTAAGGTTGCCTAGTCAAGCTAGAAGCACTACATCAAATGTGCTGAAAAAAGTATCTGACAAATTGATGCAGAGAAAGGTCACATTTTAGGAGCAACCTAAAGTTGTGAAAAGTACAGAAAAGCTGATAATCAGTCATAAGAAAAGATGACAGAGGGAGAAATATTGTTACTAAACTGACAAGATGACATTTACATCTAAAAGATGTATGTTTTAGTTTCTTCTTTGCAATTATTGTCAAAGAGGGAGATGAATAAGATGAAAACACATGGTGAGATTTCATGGACAATCAAGTAAGAGGGAGAGATTCAGAGGAAAGCATGTTATTGCGTGGATGGTCATGTAAGAAAGGCTAATTGATTCTGAATCAGAATGAAGCTAAGGATATTATAAATATTTTTGGTGGACAGATAAGTTTTGGATTGTTTTTTGATTTATGTGTTATTCATATGGTGTTGCCATCAATGCCAAAGAGGGAGATTGTTGAAAACTGCAATTGAAGAAATTGTTGTATTGCTATTGATGTCAAACCTTAACTGGTAAGACTGTTGCTATCTAAGAAAGTACTATATCTATTGGACAAGGGTGATAACAATAGCACCTAGGGAATGTATACACCCTAAAATGGTCGCCTAGACTTTCGGCCCCCATTTCTCAATTTATTAAATCCTTAAATCAATATTTTCAATTATCAACATTTTCAATTATATCAATTTCCTTGATAAAATCATAATCAATTCAATATTTCCTAAAGTTTGAGCCTTATTTAATTTAAAAGAGAAAAAAAATAAAAATCTTATTTAATTAAGAGAACATGCTCCCTTTTAATTAATTAAAAATCTCTTTTAATTAAATAATAAAATCACTTTATCCTAAGCTTTTATTTAATTAAAAGAAATTTTCTCCCCTTTTATTTAAATAAAAAAATCTCCACTTTTCTTCTTATCCTATGTTGCACAAATAAAGTATTATTCTTATTTTATAAAAAGGGAAAAAGCACTTTTTGTCTTATGTGGGACACAAAAGTCAACTCCTATTTTTCTATTGGAGAATATTTGTGCACAAGGATCAAGCTTCCATTTTTCTCCACCCTTGATTAAGACTTTTGCCCCTTAATCTCAATGGTCCATTTTCATCTCATTTCTTATAAAAGGAGAGCTCTCTCCTTCATTTTCATATCTTAGGTTTTTATACTAATGTTATGTTGCAGGTTTTTTAGGTCATTTGGAGCTCTTTGAAGACATTCTTGCATTCAAGCTTTGAAGACATTGTTGTTGCATTTCATTTAGCCTATTTTCTTACATCATAGTTGCATAATCATGACATTTTTAGTATAGATTTCCTTTATGCAATATATTAATCTCACACAGCTTAATAGGAAGATTTGTAACACTTGTATTCTCCTTTCATAACATAGCTTGCATCTTTCATTCTCATAGATTAGTTTGCATTGCATTGCATTTACATTTGATTCTTGGATATATTGGTATTTTTGCCTTTTTCTTTGATTTGGAATCTCTCATTGTGTGGTTGACTAGCAAGGTCATGAGTTTATAGCTCTAGCTAAGAGCAATTTTACAAATCTTGCAACTCCATGCATAAAGAGCTATGGATCGATTTGTGAGGGCTCATTGTTGAGTTTCCTTGCATGTAAGGATTCATAAAAATGTGGTCACATTTTCACCATACATTTTTGGCACCTACCATGGAGCCACCCACTTTTACATGCTGGTTTTTTATTATTTTTGGAGCTAACCCTTGTACAAATTTGTTTGGAGATAGAAAAGCATAGATTTTGAAAGATTTGATCATATCTCCCAAATGGCTTGGTTTTTTGGTCTAAATTTTTTTTTTCAAGTTGATAACATATCAAACAAGCTCCAATAAAAAATTTAGAATTTTCTGAGGTATTTTCAATTTTTTATAATATTTTCTTGATTTTTCATAAAAAAATTAATTTTCAGCACAAATTAGCATATTTTTAAAAAAAATTTACATTTTCGAAAAAATATTCAAATTCTATAGGGGGTCCATTCTTTATGTTTTGAATTTGGATGCAATATAGTAGCTCAAATAATTGATTTACAAAAACTAGTTTGTTTTGGTAAAATGGGTCTTCAGGGCACAAATGAAGAGATTTTTCTAAAATTTTTACATTTTTGGAAAGCTCTCTATTTTTTAGTAGAGGTCTTTGTTTTTCATTTCCATTTTTTTGGCTGAAATCATATCCAAAAAATTAAATCTTGTTGGCTAGGTCAAATGCAAAAAAAATAAAATTTTGTGATGGGTATGCACTTATTTTTCATTATTCAATGCATTATATGAGTTATCATTTGGATTATTTTCTGACTATTATTTCTCCTAAAAATTGATTTTTAGATCTAATCCTAGAGTTTGCATAAGTTGGATATACATTGCATATCTTGTTTACTTATTTTCTTGTCTTGTTTATTTGAAGGTGCTCTTGCTTTCATGAAAAATGCTTAAAACAAAGCGTTGGACTTGAGGTACTTTGTTCCATCTCTACAACATTTAGATTTTGGGATTAAAATTGAACCTCTCATATGTTTGGCTTAAGTGTTTACATGCTTTCATAGAACACATTTCAATTGATGCTCTTAATGGGAAATGAAAGAACATAGATTTGTTTTTACAAGTTTATGTAAGTGAATACTTGTGTTTAAACCTTAAGTAATTCTTGGTTCCAATATCAAATATTTCATTAAATGATTGAGGGCATGGATTCATTCCTTGTTTACATAAGGAGTTAAATGCACCACTTTGTGGACTCACTCTATGTTTGCTTGGAAAGTTAAATATTTCATTGATTCAACCCTTTTTCATTTGTGAGTAGTATTGATAAGCAACTTTGGAGTACTTTTAATTGATCTTGTTAGCTAAATTGGGTTGTTGGACTCACTCATTCTAATCACCCCTTGTTTCCACCCTTTGGATGCAATATCAGCATTCATACATAGGGGAGGGGTCTACTTGAAAAGAGTGTTAAGTGTTCTACAAAGTTCCCCCTTTTTTATACTTTCTTGATCTCATTAAGTTTTGTAAGGTGTGGACTCACTTTGAATTTGTGTGAGGAGTTAAATGTTTCACTTTTGGACTCACTTTGAATTTGTGTGAGGAGTTGAATGTTCCACTTTTGGACTCACTTTGAGTTTGTGTGAGGAGTTTAATGTTTCACTTTTGGACTCACTTTGATTTTTTGTGAAGAGTTAAATGTTCCACCTTGTGGACTCACTTCACATTCAGTTGAAGAGTTAAATGTTCCACTTTTGGACTCACTTCACATTCACTTGAAGAGTTAAATGTTTCACTTTTGGACTCACTTCACATTTACTTGAAGAGTTAAGTGTTCCACCTTTAGTGCTTTAAATACTTTTGATAGTGAATTACTTACTTTTTATTTCTAGAAGGCCTGCTTGGGGACACACCACCTCAAGGGATGACCTTAACTCATGTGTTCTGATGGAAAGACACCTCTCTTGGGAATGAGTTTGATATCACTCTTGGCTAAGCCTCAAATAATTTTATACCTTTGAGAAGTGAAGGAGGAGATTTGGGTTACCGTCTCCCCCTGGTTATGTGATTTCAGATTCTTCTCATCTATGGAGTTGGGCCTCACCTACCTTGCATATATCGAGGACTCCTTTTAGAAAGCCATGTGTATCCTTGTAGATAGCTTGTTAAGGTTTTGTTGTGTTCTATGTGCCTACTAAAATATTTTTAAGAACATACACAAGTAGAATCTTTAAGGAGTAGAATACTAAGTCACTATCTCTGTTCATGCACAAGGTTGCTTTGTCCCTTGCCCATTGCTTGAAGACTATTTTCTTGAACTCCTTGGTTTCTGTTCTATGTGCTTGATCATCATTGCAAAATCTTTTGAAAAATCTAATTGGAATATTGAAACTGAGTTCTATCCTACTGTAGTGAGTTCTCCTTAGAAGCTTGGTCTTCCTTGGTTAGTCTAGGTCAGATCTTAGGTGCTGTCATGTTGCTCAACATCTCAATGAACGTTATGGTATCAATTTCATAAGATGAATCTTAGTCTTCTTCTTTCTTCTCCATTTCCCATGTTCTTCTAAAGTCTTCTATTCCCATGGGAAATTCTTCTTCCTCTTCTTCTTGATTCTTTTCCTCTTATTATCTAGTCTATTTTCTTCTATTTTATCTCTTCTGTTGCTCCTATGCTTGATTCTTCTTCTTCTAGAACCATGAATCTCAAATATCTAGTTTTGGAACCTTTATTAAGAATAGATGATCTTGAGCTCATTCACATATTTGAAAATTGTTGTTCCTCCAAAATTCTCATGAGTAACGAATTTATGAAAAAAATAAAAGAAAAATTGATTAAATCAGACGCCTTTGCTAGAATCATACTCATGATCTCATCCAAATATTCTTCATCTTCTAAATCTTCTCATCATTCCTCACATTCTAAATCTTATCATGATTCTTTTAAACATTATTCACATTCTTCATCTTCTAAATCTTATCACAATTCTTCTAAACACTATTCACATTCTTCATCTTCCAAATCTTATTATGACTCTTCTAAACATTATTTGAATTCCTCATTATCCAAGTGCTCTTCCTACACTAAGTCTTCAGTTTCCTCTTCTTCATGATCTCATTCTTCTTCTACTTCTTCAAAGAGTCTTACTTCTCTTCACAAGACATACCATAATGAGCAACGTGATAGTCCTTATGATACCTCTTCCACGAAGAGTGACACACCCACCTATGATGACTATGATGACTATGATGATGGACAATGTAGTGATACCTATGCCACCTCTATTTCTAAGAGTCCTAGTCATTTCCTTGTGCTTACTAGAAATGGGTCCTCATATTGGAAAGATCATGATGGTGATCCGTATGATTCAGATTTTGAAAGAAACTTTGATGATTTTTGTGAACAATACCTTGATTATGATCCATCTACTACTACTAAGGACTATAAAATGCATCGTGCTAATTGGAAACGTAAATATTATAAGAATCCTTCCTCTAAGAAATCTCACGCTGAAGATAAAAATGAAACTCCCAAGCAAGATTATGTTAATGATGAACCTTTGTCTTGTGATAGTTCCCTTCCATCCTCTACTTCTTCCAATGCCCATACATCTCCTAAAGCTTTTGAATCTTTCACAAATCCTTCATCCAAAAAAAGTCCTAATGTTTTTCATGTGATTCCCTATAGTTATCCTCAAGGGCTACCTCTTAAAAAAACTCAAGCTAACCTTCACTTGGCTACAAATACTTTCAATAATGCTAAACCTAAAGAGCCTAAGCTTTTATGCACTATAATGCCTACTTGATCTAGTCCTTCACCATCTTTTCCAAAGTCTTCCATACAATTCCAACATGCTTCCTCATCCTTAGAAGTGGCTTCATGTCAAGAGGACTCTAAAAAAAATAAAGAAATAAACAGAAAGAAAGATCAAGATCAAGAACCCTCTATGTCATCCAATCCTGTTCATGATGTCTCTCATTCATTTCATAGTTCTTTTGATCCTTTATGCCCTTTCTCATTCATTCCACCATGTCTTAAATCTTCTCCTAAGCAAGATCAAGCTACTACTTACACCGCTGAGCTTATTGAAAATAAAAATAACCTTACTACACTTGCACCTTCTGAAGATGATACTTCTATTAAGGTTATTGAAAATGGTGTTGTTACTTCCAATGTTAAGCGTATTGAAAATCAAGAAGAAAATGATACGCTTATGCTATCCAAAGCTCCTTGTCAAGATCAAAGTCTTCCATCTTCTTGTTCTATCACTCCATGTTCGCTTCCACTTCCAACTCTTTATAAGTCTTTGCAAGCTTTAAACAATCCTATCAATGAAGTTGCTCCTATTCAAGATGTGCACAATCCTATTGAAAATCCTAATGCTCACTCTAAAGATGCTGATATCCTTGGTTGTCATATAGATGCTAATGAACTTATTGATTATCTTTTTGCATCTTCCACTTCCATCCTTGGACCTCTTCCACCACCACTAAGGGCTTCGTGTCTGGCTTTCATCTTGAGCCCTTATGTCCCTTCACTTTCCCCTCCTAACTCTCGCAATTCGTCATCCATCTTGGGTCCTTATGTCCCTCCATCTCCTATCTTTCCTCAAGATCACATAGATGCATACCCTTGAATCCTTTTCATCCATCCACCCATTTAAACTAGTCATATCCTCCTTCTTCCATAAGTCCCAAGTCTTTTGGAAGTAACTTGAATGTTCAATACAAGAAAAAGAAGCAATACAAGAATCCATCAAAAAAATAAGATTACCATGTCTCCTCTAATTGACATGGAATCATAAAGTCAAAATAGATATCTAAGAAGAAAACTACAAGACAAGTATGGGTTCCAAAATCTATCATTGAAGATATTCTCTCTAAATCATCAAAAGGAAATAAACAGCCTAAGGCTTTATGGATTCCAAAGTCTCTCTTGAAAGAGTCTAAAATTGAACAAAAAGTGAAGTTGACATTCAAGCTTCCAAAAGCATCCACTTCATCTTCTTCCAAAAATATTCTTCAATTCCATGCGCCTAAACCACAACCTCTGCTATCCATTCACCATATTCCTTCTCATATTCGTTCATTCACATTTCCTCCATCCTCTCACCACCCTTCAAGGTGTGTTTTGATGTTGATCTTGTCTTCTTTTATGTCTACCCTTTCACAGTCCTTCCATTCATTATCCTTCTACCTTCTATCCATTTTCCTCATTTTCCTATTCCTCCTATCTTCCAACCTCACTCACTTTACATAAAACCTTATCCTCCATTTTTCTCTTCCATCTTCCTTTCCCTATTAGCATCTTTGAGCATATCATTTTGAATCCTTGGCATATCATGGTTTATCCTTTCAAGAAACATTATCTAAAAAGCTTGTCTTCTTCCAAAAAAAAAAAAATTCAAAAATTCAAAAAGAAAAGAAACAAAGAAAAAATGAAAAAAAAAATTGAAAATGTGCCTTGGTGAAAACCTGGAAATAGGCACCTTGGTAGCAAAAGTAAAGAGAAATAAATTCATCCTATGGTGAAAAACACTCCCTTGTGGTGCCTTGGATAAGTACCATGATGAAAACCTAGCAATCCGGCATCATGCATAGTTCTTCTACATGTTTCATCCATTTCATCTTCACTCTTTGATCTTGGCAATATTGACATATACATGAACATTTGGCTATCTTGTGAGCTATCTTACGATGATCTTGCTTTCATTCTATTCATGCTTAGCCTTCATATTTATTTTCCTCCATTCATTATAGTCTTTCGCTATCCTTTTTCCCTTTGGTCTTGATCTAATAAAAAGAGTAAAACACGATGCTATGAAGTCTCTTGACATATCTACCCTCTTTGGACTGCATCCTTTCCTTCTTTTGCATTATGCTTTTGTGACTTATCCTATGTTAGCCTTTCATTACTTATCCAAATGTGCTTTGCATGATAATTTTTCCCTAGCTTGGGTACTCTTGAGGAGTTTGACCTTGAGGATTTCTTCCCTCCATTTGCCTTCATTCTCCTTTCCTCCATCTCATTCACCAGCTTTCTAATCCCTCTTGTTCCCCACCTTGCTAGACATTGGGACTACAGGATATGATCTTGCTTGGGAGTTTGATGCCCATTCTATTTGGGGGCATCCTTTGTACATATTTTATGATCCTAAAAAAATACCAAAAAATTTGATATATGATGCTGAAAAAATCTTAAAAAGTATATATGGTCCTGAAAAAATATTAAAAAAATTGAAAAAATTAAAAAAATACAAAAAAAATTAGAAAAAGTGCCTTGGTGAAAATTTGGAAACATGTGCCTTAGTAGCAAAAATACAAAAAAAAAATTTAAAAAATGAAAAAAATTCCAAATGGTGAAAACTTGGAAACAGGCGCTACTTGTGGCCTTTGCACTCCTATTTATTAGCATGCATCCTCGACACTGAACCTTTCACCATCATACCCTGACCTTATTTGGCTTAGTCTGAAATTGGTCTTTATTTTTGTCTAGAGGGCATAACTATCAGCATTGGTCTTTTAGGTGTGTTTGTCTCTTGGGGCAGTTCACAACAGGTGTTTTTCAACACCACCCCAAACAGTGTTTTTCAACACTACCCTTGCGTCAAGTGTTTCTTAACACTTATCAGATGTCTTACCCAATAATGTAGTATGATGCAATATTTCCCATTGGTAGATGTGATAACTAGAGTCTGACTCTATGACCAACACACACGCACTTAAACAATCAACTCATTGAGATATGTTGACTTTATTTTTCTTTGCGTGCTGTCTATGAGGATTTCTTTGATGAGTGGTCTCTCCCTAAGAAGTTTTCGATGATGCATAGCTAGAAGACTGAGGGTATGAGAACATGTTTTATTTCTTTGTCTACTTGTGGGTA
Source organism: Chamaecyparis obtusa (assembly GCA_027943335.1). Lineage (NCBI taxonomy): Eukaryota > Viridiplantae > Streptophyta > Pinopsida > Cupressales > Cupressaceae > Chamaecyparis > Chamaecyparis obtusa. The sequence goes on along the minus strand of BSBK01011887.1, from coordinate 115,285 downwards.
TTTTTTTTGGTCCTAACTGTCATGAGCATTTATGCTAGTCTTACTTGACACTATGGATTGACAAGGTATTATCCTTGATTGTTTTGCGAGTGCATACTTCTAGCTATCCTGACTTTCATATATCTTGATACAAGCATAATCTCACCATATCAAAATTTAGGTGATCTCACTGCATTAGTCATCTGGACCTACATGTCTTTGATGCCTAGGTGAGATTTCCACATTTCTATCTAATAAAGATCATATTCATATCCACATAGCTATGCTAGTGTGCATTGTATGATCTTACGATGCTACCAAATGCTCGATGATGATTATTAGATGTCTATAAGCATTGCGACCTTGCAAGTCAACCACTTTTCATAGTAATTTGCATTTTTAGGTTTACGTTAGATTAGTTTTGCATCTTGCATCTGGAGAGAGCTCTCCTTTTAATCTTTCATAGACTTTTCAGTCAACTGTGCTCACTTTCCACTTCCTCTCAATCATATCTTTCACTCGTTATCTTTTTCATCACATCCTTTTCTATTCCTATAGCCTTTTGACTTTTTGACCTAATTTTCAAAACACCTCAGAATTGCATGAAAATTGCAGCTCTACCTAATTTCAATGTCTTGGATCCATTTTTGGACTCGAAATCAAAATCTGAGGTCATCTTGATAGTCAAAATCATGTTTCACAATTTTCCCTCTTCTGTGCAGTTGGCTGACCATTTGAGGCCTAATCCTTCAAATTTTCTTGGGGTATCTTCACCTCCATGTCTTCCAAACTCCTAGTCTTTCATTCACCCCTTTTGCTTCCTCTCTCTGAGGTTTGACTTAATCTTTGTCCTATATGTTTTTTAGTCAAACCTAGTCAACCTGAGGCATATGTTCACTATTTGATGGTTATCCTACCATGCTCCATCCTTTGATTGTGATTCATTATGATTTGATCAAATCTTTATCAGTTTGCTATTCCTCTCTATCTGATTTCACTTTTGATTCTGAGGGGGCAGTACCTATTGGATTTTAATCCTTGATTCCTTAATTTTCTTGATTCAGCTATTTTTCTGTGAGCTTTCACTCAAGCTCGAGATTCTTATCTCTTATTTTGGATATGATCCCAAATCGACCTCATGTCCAGAATCCTTTGTTTATGTTTGTTCGGATCTGCTCCCGAATCGACCTCACATCTGAGTTGTTTTGTGATCCCAGATCGATCTCACATTTCAACTTTATTCTTTGACCACATGTGATCCCAAATCGATCTCACATTAGTCAAAGAGGGGCAAATGTATACACCCTAAAATGGTCGCCTAGATTTTGGGCCCCCATTTCTCAATTTATCAAATCCCTGAATCAATATTTTGAAATATCAACATTTTCAATTATATCAATTTTCTTGATCAAATCATAATCAATTCAATATTTTCTAAAGTTTGAGCCTTATTTAATTTAAAAGAGAAAATAAATAAAAATCTTATTTAACTAAGAGAACATGCTCCCTTTTAATTAATTAAAAATCTCTTTTAATTAAATAATAAAATCTCTTTTAATTAAATAATAAAATCACTTTATCCTAAGCCTTTATTTAATTAAAAGGAATTTCCTCCCATTTTATTTAAATAAAAAAATATCCACTTTTCTTCTTATCCTATGTTGCACAAATAAAGCATTATTCTTATTTTATTAAAAGGGAAAAAGTACTTTTTATCTTATGTGGGACACCAAAGTCAACTCCTATTTTCCTATTGGAGGATATTTGTGCACAAGGATCAAGCTTCCATTTTTCTCCACCCTTGATTAAGACTTTTGCCTCTTAATGGTCCATTTTCATCTCATTTCTTATAAAAGGAGAGCTCTCTCCTTCATTTTCATATCTTAGGTTTTTATGCTAATGTTATGTTGTAGGTTTCCTAGGTTATTTGGAGCTCTTTGAAGACATTCTTGTATTCAAGCTTTGAAGGCATTGTTGTTGCATTTCATTTAGCTTGTTTTCTTACATCATAGTTGCATAATCATGGCATTTTTAGTATAGATTTCCTTTATGCAATAGATTAATCTCACATAGCTTAATAAGAGGATTTGTAACACTTGTATTTTCCTTTCATAGCATAGCTTGCATCTTTCATTCTCATAGATTAGTTTGCATTGCATTACATTTACATTTGATTCTTGGAGATATTGGCATTGTTGCCCTTGCCTTTGATTTGGAATCTCTCATTGTGTGGTTGACTAGCAAGGTTATGAGTTTATAGCTCTAGCTGAGAACAATTTTACAAATCTTGCAACTCCATGCATAGAGAGCTATGGATCAATTTGTGAGGGTTCATTGTTGAGTTTCCTTGCATGTAAGGATTCATAGAAATGTGGTCACATTTTCACCATACAGGGAAAAGTTAATTTATCTTGATACTTCAATGAGTACTTGATTATGTGGTGCAATGATAAGATAATATATTACTTATCTAAGTAAGAAGGAAGAATAAACAAGTAGGCTTAACCGAGAAAAAGTGAAGAAATCTAGTTTAAGCCAAGCGATGTTAGTGTCGACCGAGCTAGTATATGCCGAGTAAATTTAGTGTTGACCGAACATTAGTTAATTTCTAAGGAAACAATTTTAGTGTTGACCGGGCTACCTAGTGAAGACCGAGGAGTTGAACATAGTGTTGACCGAGTGTCAACAAGTTACATTCAAGGAAGAATTTAGATTCCTAGCTGACATAGTTAAATTCTTGGTTTATGTAAATCAAGTTGACTTTATTTATTGATTGTATGGAAGCATTTAATACACTGTAAAACATTTTATTGTAAATCCATAAGTAGATTTGAGATGTTTCTAGAAGGATAGATGAAGAACCTAAAGTTGGAAGGATTCGATGAATCTGACCTAACCCTAAGATCTACTTAGGAGATTAAGTGAAAAAATTTGGTTCGACCTAATTGAGGAAGTATTAAGGAAACCTAAGCATGAAGTTGAAGCAGAGGATGCTGGAGTTATTGTTGATGTTATTGATTGTATAAGCAGAACAGGCTGAAGGAGAAGTGTTGTGATTGCTTGAAGGGATTTTTGAGCAGATCAGTGATGGAGATGGAAATGGATCACAATCAATAAGCTAGCATATATGTACAGAATTAGATCTGATATTTTCAAAGTGACCTTTATATTTTTAGATCAATACTACTGTTACTTTCTAACCATTATATCAGTCAAAATCCTTTTAACCGAGATTGACCTCACAGTCATTTGTATAAATCCTTTGAACAAGGTTGCATTCTAATGGAATGTATGTAATTCCTATAACAAGGAACACTTTTAAGAGAGTGGTTGAAATCTTTTAACCAGGTCACACCTAACAGTGTGTTTGTAACCTTTGACAAGGTTGGCTTTTCATAGAGCTCACTTTGGAATAGTGAAAATATCAGTAACATGTTACAAAGTGGTTTTTCTCAAATTGGGTTTCCACTATAAATCCTGGTGTTAATGCTTGTGTGAATGTTTTGGTTTGAACATTTCTATGTTTTATAAGTTAAAAACCATTGGATAGTGAATTGCACTGTTATATGTTTCTGTTATGTATTCAATAATGACTGAGTAGTTGTTGGTTGTTAGATCTAATTTGTTGAAGTATTTTGAAAGTTGATTTATACATCTAGACCTAAGAACAATTGATTCACCCCCCCCACCCCCTATGTTGTTCTAAATCATATTAACACATTTATGCCAACAAGCAGAAATAAGCATAATGCACACAAGGGAATAAGGCTAATACTCACACCATACATTACAACATTCATGGAAATCCAAGCTAAATTGTATCATTTATCAATGTCCTTAGATGACCAAATATTATATCTTTGATCAACATCCTTAAGATGAAGAGATATACACTATGCCTTTGATCTAAATCCTTAGATGGCTAGGCTAAATTGTACATTCGGTCTACATCCCCAAGATGACTAGGTTGAGACTATATCTTTGATTTGCACCCTCAAGATAGCCATATATTATGTCTTTGATCAATTTCCTTAGGCGTACAAGTAGTCTCTTTTTTATTATTGTTATGTTTTTCCCCATTGATTTATTTGGTTATCAATTTCATTAAGAACTCATCCATTGATTACCCTATTGACTTCTTTGGGTCCCATCCTGCCATGGAGAGCCACTCCACTCCACAACTCAAATTCCAACAAGCTCATCCTATTACAAAAATGAGACGTGGTGCATAACAATGCATGAAGAAAACATAAATCAATAAAATACTTTCAGTCATAAAATCACCATGAATCATGATATACTCAATTGGTCTCAAACTAAGAGTACATGTCTCTCAAAGATCTCATCAAGGAAGCATAACTAAACTATGCTATGGATATGGTCTCAAACACTATGCATCAATAAAACAAAATGTACTCTTAAATCAAGCATAGTTTCTCAAGACACAAAAATTACCGACAACAATTGGCACGGTTTGTAAACACACTCAATCAACATAAAAATGAGATTTTAGATTATAGTAGTTTGCAATTGGAATTTTCTCAATTAATTTTCACCTTTAAAATGTACCACAAACATGGAAAATAACCAAGATTAAAACCCATAATATTCCCAAACATGGCTAAGACCCAATTTTCAAGGCTACACAAATTAAGAACCTCCCAAAATGCTCATGGAATTGAATCAAACACATTGGGGATAGCTAAAATATCATCCACATACTAAATGCAACAAGAAAGAAGTAAAGAAATAAAGAACCAAGTGAGATATGAGGAATTTCTACCTAAAATGAATAAAAGACCAAAATAAAGGAAGAAAAACATAAACTCCATAAAATCAAACCATCTTCTCAACAAAGAAGAGAAATACTAGGAAGAATCTAATGATTCGATGCCCACAAAAGCTGAAAAATTATCAAAACTAACAAGAAAATGTTCATTTCCTCCAATAGGTTTTTGGAGCAAAATCTCATTCGCAAATTCTAAAGTGGAAAAAAATGACTTCTTTTTTAGAATATAAAGTCACTTTTTCTCCCAAGCCAAAAAGAGCTAAAATAAAACACTTAGATTAAAATAAAATAAATTCCCAAAAATCCCTAATTGATTAGATTAATCAATTCAAATCAAATGGAATGCAACTATGACAAATTTTCCATTAAATATAAAATAACCATTAAACATTAAAATTAGTATATAATTTAAATCACTTGACCACAATAACTATGGGTACAAGATTATGCACAAACATTTGCTAGTCTAATAAAAATATGCAAGGTCAATCCAGACTTTACCCACACGGTAACTGGAGGTATAATACTGGAATCACAAATATTGAATTGTCTAGTATTGGAAAGGAATTATTATCTTAATTTTTGGAATAACTTGTCCTAGTCATGTGAAAAGTGTTATTTGATGGTGCTATTTAGAATATGTATAGCATTACTTATATTATTCATAAATTAGAATGTCATTTGAACTTATTCTAGGGGGTAAATGATGTAAAATCTAGATAGTTCACCAAGTTTGATATTCTTTGGTCAATTTTTATTGAGCCCAAAATATCTTTTTTTAAAAAGATAGTTTCTTATTTAAAAAATTATTGTAGGCAACATTCTTAGTTTTAGGAATACAATGTTTCCTATGTGTGGATTACATGAATCTTTGAACTATATATTTTTAATGTTATGAAAAACTAATATGGAACTATTTGGACTACATGTTTAATGTGGATAGTGCTCTTTCTATTTCATGGTTTGATGTCTTGTTTTGTAGTATTCAAATCTCTCTCAAAAGATTGGATATTTATTTAATAAACTCAAATTAGTCTTGTTAACTAAAAACTTATGGTTTGGACTGGGGGCCTAGTTCGATTAGGGAGAGGTTACTATGGTAAAGCACAAAGTCACGAGGTCTATTCTTTCCCCACCCCATGTATTATTGGAGGACATGTTGCACCATTTTCACTTGTCACATTAAGAATTTTAATAGGCATACTATAATTTATAGGGGGGTTACCTTATTCCTATAGTCTAAAAAAGAAAAATAATCTTATCTTATGTAGATTAACAAAATTTTGTATCTTTACTAAGGTAAAAGTAGGGTAGTTTCTAATTTCTAAAGAGAAGTCAAGTATTTATTATGTATATGTAGGTTTGTGAGTAGGATAGCTTATTTAAAGTAATAAAAAATATGTTATTAAAGAAATTTTGTTAACAAAATTAAAAGTAAGGTGGATCAAGACCTTACAAATGGTTGTAAACATATAACTATAGTTTGTGTTGTTGATCTTCAAGAAAATGATAAAGTGCCTATATCAACCTTTCTAGAATGGTGGGTAATGAAATGCTTCATGTACATATATGTATTAACCTAATTAATAGCACTTGATACAAAATTAAGAAGGATAATTTAAATTAGATGTTATCATCAAGTAGTGCTTTTATATGGGATATGCTTATTTAGGCTCCATGTTGCTATGCTAGTCCTTTTTGATGCATTACAATGGATTATATAATTTAGCATAGTTTGTTCTTGATAGACCTTTTTAAATTATAATTATAACGATGGTTGGTTAAGCCTAGGTAATGATTTTTATAATTATGTTACACATTATGCTTCTTTTGTGCTAAATAATGCTCTTTGACACATATTTAAAAATATATTTATATTAAAAAAACATTTATTGTCTGTATATTATAAGCACTAATTCATTCTAAAATGAAATGCTACACTATAAAATGAAACATAATGGAAATGGGTAATTAGCTTTGCAAATGAAGAATGATTTCATTTATTAAAAATTCTTTGGTTTGATCACTACCTATTCTAAGAATGACATCTATATATATTTGTTAATTCTTAAATTTTATCTTAAATTGGTTCCTTTACGGGATTGGATCTATAAGTATAGTTCTCATCTATAGTTGTGGATTTATCTTCTATGTATAAACTCAACCACCCTTTGTGAGATTCTCCTCTCCTTTTCTCACATTATAAATTTATTAATTTTTTCTTCTCATTGTAGATGTTTATGACTAGTGATATTTAGAAATGCCTTTAGAAAATTATCATTAATATTAGAAGGGGACATGTTCTATTACTTAAAATTACTGAACAATTAGGTATAATTGTGATACTCTTCAAGAATACATATACTTGTAGGATAATCATGAAGATCTAGACTTTGCTACTACATAAATTGAAGAGTTTGCCTCCCTTAATGCAAATAATATGTGAACATTGCTTCAATGCTAAAAAGATATGGCATGAATGTAATTGAATGCCCTTAAATAAATTATCTCATACAACTAAATCATGTAAATTAATACTTGGTCAACCAAAGATAAAAAAATAATGTGCACAAATTGACTAATATTTCAATTTAACTTCTAAATAGTCAATAATTAATTCCACAATAGGGGAAATTACCTTGGATATGAAAATTGTCAAATCTAGATGGATACCATTTATGTTAAGACAAATGTACAGAGAAATTTAATAAATACAAATCTTGAATGATTATATTAGATTACAATGTATAAGAATAAAATAAGAGCTAAATATTGGGCCTAACTTTACACAAGATTGTGTCATTTTATAATATATACATGTATTAATACATTCTCTCAAAATAACAAAAAAATAAAATAAAATAACAAAAAAAATATACAAAATTAACTATTACAATAAGTTTTCAATTAAAATAATAACAATTAATATTATACAATGTTAGCATTGTATAATTGATATAATTGAAACTAAACAACATGCACATCTCCTTTATGCTCACAATTTGAAACATGCAATAAATAATGTCACAATATTCTATACATTATAAACTTATCACAATCTAAACATTATTTGATCTCCTCACAATATACTATCTACTACAAAATACAACACATAGACATTATTATTATCTAGTTGGGTAGCAAATAAAATAATAGTATTTACAAAAACCTAGGAAGTAGATGTAGAAGAGCCTTCACTATTCCCTGAACCAGCCATGTTTATACCTCTTGTATTGTCAAGAAAAGGTGAGATGTCTATTGGAACATGAGGAATATTAGGGGTACCAAGAAATGCACCTCTAATTATATTTAATCTTGTCAACTATCTCATTCATATCAGGTTGCTCTTGAGGTGACTCCCTTGTGAAAAATGACTTAATTTGTATAAATTGGGTAAGGCATTATATTAACATTGATGTCTCTTTGTCATGAGCATCTTTAAGAAAAAATATTATCTACCACATCTAATATTGTATTTGGAAAATGCATTTCTATCCATTTTTGTAGACTGAGTCCTTGAGTGAACATATCATCTCTTGGTCATTTCCTTGTCTACAACTCTAGAATTAAAATTCCATAACTATACACATCTCCTTTTGTAGTAAGCTTTCTACCTATTCCATACTCTATAAAAACAAATGAACATGGACCAAAGACTCTTATGTCATTTTAAGTATTTGATAGTTTATAACATAAACAAAACCAAGAATATGTGTAATGCAATAATGAAAAATCTACACCTCATGCAATATAGCCAATAGATCCTTTAAGTGAATCTATAGAAGTCAAAGAATCTATATAATTGCTGAGAATAATATTGGAAAGGCCAAAATTTGTTGTGTATTAAGTCATGTCATCTCCTAGTAGGACATTGTTGGGCTTGAGGTCACAATGAATCACTTGAACAAAGCAATAGTGATGAAGATATGACATTCCCTCTACTATCTCTCTTGCTATCCTTATACAATCAAACAAATTTAAATTGCATCTACCACTTTCTAGATGATATAGCCATCTCTCTAAACTTCCATTTGACATGAATGGAAGAATTAAGGCTTTAAAATCAAGGTTGGAGCATGCTGAAATGATTCTAATTACATTGTGATGTCGAACTGTCTTTAATACAATGCATTCTCTATTGAAAACTCTAGTAAGCATGTTCATCTTGCAAATTAAGAACTTTAACAACAATATTTGTACCATTCTTTAGAATCCCTTTATAAACTAACCAAAAACTACCAGTTCCTACAAGATTTTCATCAGTAAATCCACCAATTGCATATACAAGTTCTTCACATGAAATTTTTGGAGGCCATACTTTGAGAGAAGGTGTACTGGAACATTTGTATGATATATAGGAAAACACCACAAATAGAAGAGACATAATCAAACTTGCAATGCCTACTACAACAAGAATAATCACCTTCTTTGAGACTGATGGTTGTTTGTGATTGGAATGAGAGCTATTAAAATAATAAGAAAATATAGAGAGACAAGAAATTGTTTAACACAATGAGAAAGGAGTAAGAAGATTTACCATGAATAATCACAAAACTAGGAGCATTCACCAAAGAGCAAAGCAACAAAGGAGACAATATTTTTAAGGGGGAAAAGCATTAAAAAAACCCCGTGACATAATGAAAGTGGAAAAAATGCCTGAGAGAGAGAGAGAGAGAGAGAGAGAGAGAGGAGAGAGAGAGAGAGAGAGAGAGAGAGAGAGAGAGAGAGAGAGAGAGAGAGAGAGAGAGAGAGAGCTTAGCTTAGCTTAGCTCATACAATAGTGTTCAAGAAGAAGTATCTCATATGAAGAGAATGAGAGCCATCTCTTTAATAGAGATGTGAGGAAGGAGTTACATTGTAACTCCCATTTCTATGTATGCCACATTTCACTAGTGTGTGAGACAAGTGTAGGATTCCTCATAAGGAGGAATATCTATTTTCCTTAATAAAGGAATTACAAATATTACATGTCCTCCCACTTGGACTAGAGGATTAATATAATAGGATACCTTGTTTATCCTTTAAATACATATATATACCAACGAAAGATTAAATTCTAACACCCCCCTTTAATCTTTACTTGGGGTAATTACATCAATAGGTATCAAACCCAAATATTTACAATGATTTTGAGATTTTTCTTTTGAAAGAGTCTTCACTAGGATGTATTTGGCTTGATCATCTTGCATGTCTTCAACTTGTGCTTTGGAGCTTGATTGGTACATAGGACTTTTGGCAAAGTGAATAGCATGTTGAGGGGAGCCCAAATCTTTAAGAGACCATTGAAATTATTGAGATGTATTTATGCATTATGTATATTCATTTCCAGTAGAAAACATAGGTGGAGCATAATCAACACTTGAGCTTGCAATAAGGCAAAAACCACTAGTAGAGTGCCCATCATTGGGATCACCTAGTGCTGAATCAGTAACACTTTGGAAAGAAAAATCATATAGTGAATCATGATGAAAATAATTAGGAATGCAATCTTCAGTTGCATAAAACAAATCTGTCGGGTATTCATCATAATATAAAGCATTAATAGAAGAGTTAATATAAGCATCATTATCATTAACCTCCACAACAATCATAGGATTAGTACTATCATCATGAATTTTATCTTGAGTAATAAACATATCTTGCAAAGTAACATTAAGAAAGTTAGATATAATTTCCTCTTCTTGGTCAAACATATCATCAACATGAGAGCAAGGAGGAGTAAACAGATTATTACCATCATCATCATCATCACTACTACTACTAGAAGGAACAAAATCATTAGGATTATCGTTACTATCTTTATGTTCATCATTATCCTTTTAAAGAGTATTAGTATTATCCTTAATGTTAGGAACAGAAATATGGTTAGCTTTCAAATTAGGAACATAAAGCACATCATGTAGTTTACCATTTGGAATAGAAACATTATCAGTTCCTTCAACTTGATAGCAATAATTATTAGCTAAAGGAATAGGAATATTCATAGAATAAGGGTGCAAAGAATTAAAGACTTCCTTATGAGATTTAACATGTTGAGATGCACCACATTCAAGTGGTTTAGAAGCATTAAAACAGATAGTAAAAGCAGAACGAGATTGATTTCCATTATATTTTCCATTTAAGTAGTTTTGAGAATTAGGTTAATCAGCCTTTTGTTTCTTAAAATAGTTATGTATTGAGTGACCATCTTTACTGCAATAGGTGCAATGTGGCCTATTTGAATGATTATTATTATGATAGTTATTAGAAGGCCTAGAATTTTAGTGATCATTAAATTGTTGGGCTGATTTATTATTTGAATTAAATTAGTATTGTTTGATCTTTGATAATTTTGGTTATTTTGATTAGTGTTAGAAGATATATTGTTATTGTGACTTTGAGAGACATAAGCATGTTCATGAGTTTTAAGTATGCCAAATTGGATCAGTTTTTCTTCCTCTTAACGCAACATATTTTGAAAGATGACATAAGTTAATTGAGATGCTAAAGAAGGAATAGCTAACTAAGAGTAAATATTTGTAATAAACTATTGGAACTATCTAGGCAAACATTTACAAATAATTATGTGGATTATCCTTAAATCAGAGAGAGGAACTTGTAAACCAGTTAGTAAAACTTTAATTGAATCGAACTTGAGTAAGAAATCATCAACAAAGTTGAAGTCGGTATACCTGAGGTCTTCAAGTTAGTCTTGAAGCTGGATTTTTTAAGTCTCATCTGTACTATCATAGGTATTTTTCAGGATGCCCCAAGCTTGATGGGCTTCTGCACAAGTAGAAATTAAGACATACAATTTAGGACTTAAGGAGATCCTGATTAAACCAAGTGCTTCCTCATTTTTACTCTGCCAATCAATTTGGTCAGCTTGAGGAGTAGAGGCTACTGGTTTGGAGCTGGCATTAGTTGAAATATCTAAAATATGTCTGAATCTAAAGATGAAGGTCATGTGTATTTTCCATGCATGATAATTTATACTAGTTAACTTTATTTTTAGCATCAAGGTGGTCATGGTTAAATATGAAGATTTAATGTAAAGAACACCTAAACTAGAGATAAATAAATGAAAAAACTAAATAGAATCTAGAAAAGAAACTTAGATCAAATGCATGCAAAAGAAACTATAAACACTTGCATGCAACAACAGAAAGCTATAAAAGCTTATGCCAAGGAGGCATGCAAGGAAAAAAACAACTACCAAGTCTAGAAAAAAACTATTGTATGCAAGAAAAAGGACTAAATCTATTGCATGCGATAAGAAAAACGTAAATACTAAAAAAATTTCAAACCTGCAAAGAAACATTAGGACATTGATATACAAAAAAATGTTAATAAAAAGATACAAACCTGCAATGAAATGTTAGCTAAATCGAATTGAATCTAAAAAAACTTAATTAATAACTTGAGCTAGAAAATGAATTGAATCTAATTTTTTATTGTGCATGTGTTAAAAAGGTGATTAACATGGACTATGAAGATCAACAGAGGTATAAAATAGCCCAATAAACCCTACAATGATATTAAGTTCAAGATTAATGAAGAAGCCTGGAAGAAAGGATTAATGTTAAAAAAAATTCCAAAAAAAAGTTTCCTTTCTAAGGAAAAAAAATGTTACAACCTACACAAAAAATGTTAATGGAACTATTAAAAAAGCAGTGATAAAAATCTAGGATGAAATGCATCTGTCTCTTTCCATGTACAAAAGAACAAACACAGAGAAAATAGGATGCTACTGTCCCAACCAAACCATACAACCATGCAAATCAAATGTTGTAAGACACTACTGCAATTTGAATTGTAAAAACAGTTAGCACTCTAATATTTCCCTATATACCACAACTTCTATATTAATAAGTAGATAGCATTGGTGACTTAACCTCAACAAAAGATGGTTAAAATGATTCTCAAAGGCAAGAAATCCAATGTATGGACCTCAAGATAACTGTAGACCAAAAATGATCTTCTTTATGAGAGATCGAGCACTTAGATACAACACCAAATCCCTAAATGCTCAGAACCAATGACTAGCCACGCTAGAACAATACACATTCCCAAATTTGAACCAAGCTTAGATTAGCAAAACAAAAAGACACTAAGAGGAATAAACAAATAAAAAATGAGAACAGAGAGGAATAAACAAATAAACTAAGAGATCAAGGAGAAACTAGAAGTATGGCAAAAATCAATGCCCGATGCGCAACTATCGACAAGAGCAACGACCTCAAACAAAAAAATGCAGAACAAATAAATGCATGCAAAGGAGATCCTAACACTAAGAAGCACAAAATTCAATAACAACGCATGAAAGTAAAACAAAAAATAGTGCATGCAAAAAAAATTAACAGAGAATAGAAGAAGAAAAAGAAAGGCAGAGGAAACAGGCTCAACTTCGATAACATAGATATATTCTGAGTGAGATTTTAGAATCAAATACAACCACATAGATATATTCTAAAAAAAGGATATAGAGAGAAACTTTGTAAAAGAACTCAATCGCATGCAACTAAAATTAGAGTGCAAATGATTATGAAAGGAAAAGGAACGCATGCAAGTAATGATAAGGCAACAGCACATCAAAAAAGTAATCAATTTGAACTATCATGCAGAGATATAATGAGTAATGATAAGGCAAATAGAGATAGAGGGAAAAAAAAATGCACTATCATTCATATAAAGAGGTTAAAAGTATTATAATATTAAATTTTGATTCTAATATTAAGATTTGATATAAATATTTAAAATTATTATAATATTAAATTACAGTGAAAGATATATTCAAAAAAAAATCTTAACTAAGGAGAAGAGAAACAATACTCTCTAAACAATGTCTCAAAACACAATTAAACCAACCTGCTCTGATACCATGTTAAAATAATAACAAAATATAGAGAGACATGAAATTGTTTAACGCAATGAGCAAGGAGTAAGAAGATTTACCATGAATAATCACAAAACTAGGAGCATTCACCAAAGAGCAAAGAAACAAAGGAGAAAATATTTTGAAGGGGGAAAAGCATAAAAAAACCCCGTGATATAATGAAACTAGAAAAAATGCCTAAGAATGAGAGAGAGAGAGAGAGAGAGAGAGAGAGAGAGAGAGAGAGAGAGAGAGAGAGAGAGAGAGCTTAGCTCATGCAATAGTGTTCAAGAAGAAGAAGTATCTCATATGAAAAGAAGGAGAGCCATCTCTTTAATAGAGATGTGAGGAAGGAGTTACTTTGTAACTCCCATTTCTATGTATGCCACATTTCACTAGTGTGTGAGACAAGTGTAGGATTCCTCATAAGCAAGAATATCTATTTTCCTTAATAAAGGAATTACAAATATGACATGTTGTCCCACTTGGCCTAGAGGACGAATACAATAGGATACCTTGGTTTATCCTTTAAATACATATATATACCAAGGAAATATAAATTCTAACAAGAGCATCACGGAAATTTTATCCATCCACCATAGATGCCAAGATTTCCCATAACTTCTAAGGCATCAAGTGTTGCAAAAGCTCCTCCCTTTGGGACCTCTCCAATTAACCTATTTGAAGAGAGATTGAGATGCTACAGGATTTTCATCTTTGTGAAAGCCACCGGTATCATACCTGACAAATTATTGTAAGAAAGATCCATGTACTGCATATTTGGAAGATCTACCAGTGATGTAGGGATAGGCCCCTCAAATGCATTCCAAGAAAGATTTAGCTATTCCAAGCCCTTGCAGCTTGCTAGTGCACTAGGAATGACACCTGATAAATTATTTTGAGAAACATCTATAGCTAGAACCATAACAATTTTGCTCATTTCCACAATAGAACCTTGCAAGAAATTGTTGGAAACATTGAAAAATATTGGAGATCGGAAGACCTGCAACTTCAAGAGGTATATTTCCTATTAGTTTGTTGTGTGCAAAGTCCATTGTCTCTAATGTCTAGCATCTCCCTAAACTGGTAGGTATTTTTCCTGATACTTGTTTGTGATCAAGAAAAAGGTCTCTAATTTTGGAAGCTCACCAAGACTATCTAGAATTTTCCCTAAAAGTAGGTTCTTACTAAGTGACAATAATCCAAGCCTTTTGATAGGCCAAAGTTTTTTGAATTCTTCCCTCTAAATTGTTTCCTTTCAGATATAATATTTCTAGATTTAGAATTTACTGAGTGAGAATGGAATGGTCTCATTCAATCAGTTTTTTGCAAGACTTAATAATGCCAAGTTTGTGAGGTTGCCAATCTCATCAAGTATGTTTCTCCCAATTTCATTTAAATGCAATTCAAAATTTGAGAGTGAAGTTGAAAGACAACCAACCAAAGTGGGCAAGACACTACTAAGATGATTATTTTGACAAAGAAAAGATTTATCAAGCTAGAGAAATTAGTTAACACTATTAGAATAGACAAACCATTCCTTCCATTGACAAATTGATTTCCCCACAAATTTAACCATCTCAACTTCTGCATATACCAAATTCCAAGGACACTATGTCACTCAGTTGGTTGATCTCCAACTCCAGCACTTTCAGCTGAGTCTAATTCCCCACCAAGTGGCGTATTTCTCCACTGAGTTGATTTTTCCATAATCATACTTATTTCAACTTTGACAACCTTCAAACTCCCATGGAATTGGGTCATTTAAGTGGAAAACATTAGAGTATCAATTTTTGAAGATGAGTGCAATTGAAAAGGGTAGCAGGGATGGACCCTATCAAGTTGTTGAAGCCAAGATTAGATGGATTAGCTGACTAAGCATACCAACTTAGTAGGAATACCACCTTGGAGTATATTCTCGACCAAATGAAGGATTATTAAATGTGACATGTTTCCTAAGAAAGGTGGAATTAAACCTATCAATTCATTATCTCCTAATATTATGGTTTCTAAATTTGAAAGAAGACTGAACTTAGGGGAATACTTCCACTTAAGTTGTTAATAGAGAAATAAAGACTTCTCAAGTGAAAGAACCTTCCAAGCTCATATGGCATGTGACCCTCAAAACTATTATTGTGTAGATTAAGTACTTTAATGAAGCAATGATTTCCCAGAAAGGGAGATATAGTCCTATTGGATGTGAAGTTTGATTATTCATTTCTTATTCCCTGACTGTTCATTTCTTGTTTGACTCTTCATCTTCTCTTGAAGACTATTATATATATATGAGGGCAAATCCCTATGTATGTAAGTTGCAATGACTTAATAAAACATCTTCTCTGCTCTCTAGTGGACATAGCCAAATTGGTGAACCATGTTAAACCTTATGTCTCTTTGTCTCCATTTTGTGGTTTCTAATTTGTCTACTAATTTTACAATTGGTATCAGAGGCCTTAAGGTTCAGAGAGAGAAGGGTAGATGATGATTGTGCCAACACAGGCAAAATCCTGATGGAAAGAGATCTCTAAGATTAATTAAAAGAGCCACATTTGAAGGAACAATATCAAAGAAGGTCAAACATCCCAGACTCAATCTTCATAAGGAGACTTGTAAGTTGGTGACCTTTGTGGACACTGCCAAAGGGGATATTACACAACTTCTAAATTTTAGAAAGGCTCTGACCATTAGCCACAAGTCCCAAAAAGGCTCAAGATCCTTGATATGTATGAGTGCCCCTTGGATGTTTTACCAGATTTTGATTCTATATTTTTTGATGTTGGGTCATTTTTAAACATGGGAACGGGAAGTTCAAACAGGGGATTTACCTTCCTTATGAGAACCTTGCTAAATATGCCAAATTCTCCATGTCTTCAAGTTCTGCTAGGACTTTGGAATTTTTATATATGATACTTCTAAGACTCATTATTACATTCCCCTCCATACGCATGGAAGTTTGCGGTAGTAGCTCATAAAAGATGGTTCATATTCCAAGAAGTAAACTGATGCTATTTTTTAGCAATTCATTTTGCATAGAAGTGCCTCTATTTAGTGTTTCCTTTATTTTTGATTGGTTGTAGAGACCCTATTGGAGGATGATGGATTTGACCATGATTTAATATAGAAGAGATACATATGTAGAAAGCAAAGAGAAGGTAGCATACATTGCATGTAGCCTTCGAGGTTAAGGATAATTATGGAGAAATTGTGTTAGTGGTCTAGAGAGAGGTGGTCTTATATTAGCACTCATGTTTGGTAAAGGATCCAGTAAGGGCTTCTTATTTCCCACTATTTCTCGAATTGGAGGATATTTTATTAGAGGATTTAGATCCAGAACATTTTGAGGAGATTATTAATAGATTAAAAAAATTAGATTGCTTTGCCGCTAATTATCAGGCTTTTGATGGTATAATCGGGGAAATATCAAACAAATTTGGTAGATTGGAAGAGGTCATGTATCCTATTTTGGCTAAACATCGCAACAACATACTAGGAATCATTTGGTGGAAACTAAGAGTTCTACAATGCCAAACCTAGTTTTCTCTAGAATGGATAGTGACAGTGAGATTGGTAATAGAAATAATGTTGGAACTGGTAGCAGCAAGAGAGGAGAATTCAGCTGTGGCTATTTATTTGGAGGAGATCGGTATTTCACCAAAAAATTAGAGGATCTCTTGATGGTCCTAAATCATAGAAAGTTGAAACATGGAATTTCTTTCAAGGAAACATCTCATATCTTTGAGAATTTCCATAATTATTTAATTCCCCAAAGGGTGATGTGTTTTCTTTTAGACAACTCATGTATTTCACCGTTTAGGGTGGAATTTTAGGAGTAGTGGTCTATGAAAGACTATATGATGTTTTCTTAATTCTAATGATGGCCACAAATAGAAGTGGTTTTTTTTGGACCTATGTTGTTTTTTCTGGTGAAAGTTTTACAGGTGATAGTATTGATAATTATGATGTTTGATTTGGATCATTTTAGAGAAATTGTAGTTTCAATTTTATGGATCAATTATATTGTTATGAGATGTTTATCTTAATCTGATATGAAGATGTTTGTAATTGTTCCATGTTTGGCTCTTGATTCTATATTAGAGCATTGCATGATACAAATCTCTCTTGATAGGTTTTTTCTCTTTGGAGCATAAGATTTTGATTTGTGGAGATCAAGTTGTCGGGTTATGTTCCTAGGTAATGCATACGTGCAGTGGGAGTTTTGAAATTTGGTCTAGTTAGTGCTCTTGGTATCAAGTACTTTGGTGGATTAACCATGAGGTGCTCTTGAAAACTAAGAGGCTTGGGTGAGGCTACAGTTCTCTTGGTTTAGAGAACATTTGCTGAGGCAGTTTATCTTTAGAGGTTTTATCATGAAGACCGAGGAGCCTACACCTGTGGATGGATGTGAGTTCATTCTGGACCTAGAGGAGATTTTTCTTGGAGAAGAGTTCCATTGTAACTTGGTGTATCCTAGAGGATCATTCTCACTCCCCAATCTTGGTCTACTCAGCTTATTTATCTCCTTGTGTATTGAGTTTAGGAGATGGTTGAGATGGTTCCTAGTTTTGGAATGTTTTTGAGTTTGGTCTTCTTGTTTACAAGGGCTTTCATCCATGGTGGTTGGGTGTTGTAAATGTGCTTATTTGGGGAGGTAAAGGAGATCATACTTGGCACAACTGAGCACTTGGTTGTGTTGGTAGAAGGATGAGTTATGGTTTTCATGATTGTCCCTTCCAAGATTTTTTTGAGGTCATCTATTGTAGTTGTACTTCATTTTTTTTTTAACTACAATATGTGATCTTTTCATGAGGACTTGGAAGATGTCATGTGAGATTTTGAAGTAGGTTGGTTGAAGTTTGTAGATCATCTCTAGTTATTGACACACCTTTTATGTGTTGATTGGTAGATTGAGTCAACTTTTGGTTGACATTGTGCATACAATTTGGATTGGTGTATAATGATCTTCTAGGTTTTTGCACGTCAATGATTTTTGGTGTATTTTGTTGGAAGATGTAATTTTTCACATGGTGAGTTGTATGGGTTGGATATGTCAGCATAAATCTACTGATGTTGTATGCTTAGTTGGATGTGATTAGCAACTAGTTGTGGGTGCTATTCCAGCTATGGTGATTGCCTATTGACAATCTATTAGCATGGGATTTGGTAAGGGAGAGTAGAGTTTAAGTGGGAGGTTGTTTAGATGTGAAGTCGTGACATCAATTGAACTTCAAGCGGGAGATTGTTGGATGTGAAGTCTGACTATTCATTTCTTATTCCCTGACTGTTCATTTCTTGTTTGACTCTTCATCTTCTCTTGAAGACTATTGTATAAATATGAGGGAAAATCCCTATGTATGTAAGCTGCAATGAAAAAATAAAATATTTTCTTTTCTCTCTAGCAGACATAGCCAAATTGGTGAACCACATTAAACCTTGTGTCTCTTTGTCTCTATTTTTTGGTTTCTAATTTGTAGACTAATTTTACAGTTCCAACTAACCCATATCAATGAGATTCAAGGAAACAACATGTATCGATGAGAAGAGCAAGTAATGGTAAGCCAATTACAAAAGGAGTGATTTGGATACCAATGGATGAAGATATTGAATGGATCGACAGAGATAGCATCTTTGAAAGCGATGAGATCATGTTCATCAGATGTCATTCAAAGTGGAGTCTTAAGAATCTCTTCCTTCCATGTAAAGGTGATCTGTGACTAGTTGTTTAGCACACAATGAAAAGTGAAATGCTTTTATTTTGCTTTGGAAAAAACTTAGAAAATTTTTAGTGGTGATTATTTTCTCCACTTGATTTTCTTTGGCTTAAAGTAGAGTTCAAAAAGACAAACCTCCCATTTTATACAACTAGAATACCTTTTGAAAGGTCTTACGATCTCTCTGTCTTTCATGAAGATGATCTGCACATGCTTGTGTCTATTCTTGGAGTCGTAACTTCTATTTTTACTAGAATTTTCTTCTATGTGAGAGAAAATGCATTGTCTTGACTAGTTAAGACAAAACTAAGTTGTTTTCAAAAACCAAAAGATTCTAAAAAATTGTAAGAGACTCTGTAAGGAGAGATTATTTTTTCCACTTGATTTCCTTTATTCAAAAAGGATGACCTCACTTTCGACATCAACTATTCACTACTCTTCCTCATTGGACAAAAGTTTATTGTGAATAATGATAAAAAAAAAACTAAAGGAAAAGGAATCCTCAAAGTAGGTAAAAGAGAGAAAGTGGAACTGGACATAATTCTTACTCCAACTTTCTTGTGTTTGTCTCTTATGATTCACCAGAATACACGTTTATCTTTTGTGTGTTTTATAGGAAGCTTAACTACTACCATAAATATTATGGTGACACATTTGCCCCTTTTAGATTTTCTATCATTTGTTTTACAATTTTATTTTCCATTTGCTGATATCATTTACTTCCAACAACGCACATAAAATAGCTAGAATACTTATGTCTGATTGCCTCGATATACATGTCTATTTATAGTGGATGGAGAATAAAAAATATTAATTTATAATAGTAAATTTGTTCTAATTTTTTATTTTAAAATTATTGTATAATTTTTTATTGTGTGATTAAATTTTTCTATATTTTTATTGTACGTTAGTCACATCAATTAATATAATTAGTTATTTAAATCTTAATAGATTGTTTAAAATATATTATTTTAATTATTTTTCAAAATTAGTAGTTTAAGAAGTTATTTTTCAATATACACATGACAAAAATATCTTGTTATTTCAAGTGTTAATAAATTTTAAATGGTATTACAATTTTTAAATTTTTTTTAAATTAGATAGTTGAAGTTCTTTAAGGCCCTTCTTGAAAGATAAACAAGTATACAATATATATATACATATATATATACATATATATATATATACATATATAATATACATACATATATATATATATATATATATATATATATATATATATATATATATATATATATATATATATATATATATATATATACATATATATATACATATATATATATATACATATATATATATATACATATATATACATATACATATATATACATATATATATATATACATATATATACATATATATATATATATATATATATATATATATGTATATATATATATATCTGTATATATATGTATATTATATATATATGTATATATATATATATTATATATATATATATCTGTGTGTGTGTATGTGTGTGTGTGTGTGTACACACACACATCATATCCTGTATATATATATATATACATATATATATATATATACATACATATATATATATATATATATATATATATAGATATATATATATATATACATATATATATATATATATATATACATATATATATATATATATACTATATACATATATATATATATATATATATACATATATATATATATATATATATATATATATATATATATATATATATATACATAATATATATATATATATAATATATATATATATATATATATAATATATATATATATATATATATATATAGATATATATACATATATATATATATATCTATATATATATGTATATATATATATATATATGTATGTATATATATATATATGTATGTATATATATATATATATACAGGATATGATGTGTGTGTATGTGTGTATGTGTGTGTGTGTACACACACACATCATATCCTAATCCATTTCATCTCCATCTCTATTTCATCACCTCCTCTCTCCCCTCTTCAGCCCATATTTGTCGCTCTAGTAATGGAGCTAAATTAATTTTTTTTTTTAGAGGATTTGTTACAATCATGTTTAGATTCTTGTTATTAGATGCATAGTTAATTTGAAGCTATCACTTCTTTATTGACACCTCTATTACAACAACATGATTTGTTAAATGGCCTAAAAAAATATAGATTTTTTACCACTAGAAATCTTTGCATGATTTTTGTATTTTAGTCAATTAGCCTTCAAAACTTCAAATACAAAAAGTAAATTGATTTTCTTCAACATTGAGCAAAACTCGAGAAACTTTTATGAGAGAAAGTAGCTTGATTAAGATATCAACGGTGTGGAGTTTCACATACATCTTTCTTTAGTTTTTGTCAAAAAAGAGTTGTCCTCCTTATTAGTACTTGTCAATAGGCTAAGTACTATTGTATCATTTTTTGATTTTTTAGTGTTAACTAGTGATTAAATGAAACTCTTTTTGCCAATAAGAATATATTATATTTTATATTTTGTCATTAATTTAGATTTTGTAAAGTTTAAATGCAATAATTTTTAATTTTTAATTTATAAAAATTATTTCTCTATCATTTGATTGGCTAGATCAAATGAGGTCTTATACATGAGAATTTAGGAATGTGAAATGTGAATAGTTTTATTTCCACTTTTTACAAAGGCTGGTGAAATTTCTCTTTATAAAAAATCTAATAATATTATTTATTGATAGTTTTATTATATTTATTATCATAAATTAAATTAAATTTTATATTTATATAATATAAATATTA
The DNA here is from genome assembly GCA_027943335.1 of Chamaecyparis obtusa. Taxonomy (NCBI): domain Eukaryota; kingdom Viridiplantae; phylum Streptophyta; class Pinopsida; order Cupressales; family Cupressaceae; genus Chamaecyparis; species Chamaecyparis obtusa. The sequence goes on along the minus strand of BSBK01011887.1, from coordinate 93,147 downwards.
AATATATTAATAATGTAAATAACAAACTAACATGTATTTGTTAGCTTGTAAAATTGTATTCCAAATAAAATTAAGCTTATTTTATACTTTACAAAATAATTTCAATTAACATAAAAATTAAATAAAATTAATTACAATTTATAATTTATATTATTAAAATAATTATAATTAAAAATAAAATTACCTTTGCTACATCTATAATTATATAAACTAATATAATTATTATCATATAGTTTTAGAATTAATTAAAATACATTTAATAATTATAATACATTTATTAATATTAGAATTACATTTTTATATTAACTATAAGGGGATCAAAAACAAAACATCGACTAGTACCAGGAGAGGCAAAGCCTCAGCTCGCGAGAGTTAGAAGAGAAACAAAATTAATTACACAACATAAATACTACAAAAAAAAAAAAAATGAGCCAGGAGTCTAATGCAAAATATCATCCTGAGCTTCAACGTAGGCAGTCCAACCACACGGGCCTTCCATCCAAACAATATTCTTCTTCTCCTGAATTTGAGCCAGCATGCTAATTTCAAGATCAATCATGTTCTTGTTCTTGTTAACTTCTTGAGTGAGCTTCTTCAGGGTGTCTTCAAAGTTGGCAAAGTTGGCAATATGTCTTCTCCAGTCATATCCATCCTTTAGCTCATAGATGAACATGGTGGAATGTCTAGCTTGGAGAAATCTTTTGAGATTCTTTCTATCAATTGTCATGTTTGTTGGAGCTTTTCCTTGTAGGACCAAACTTGAATCAATAGATGGGCTTGATTCTCAAATTAGGCACTCAAGTTTGACAAGAAAATAGTCCAATTGATAAGGATAGAGAACATCCTCCTTTTTTGAGCTCCACATCACTCAAGCGGGTATTGCCTTATCTGCACACTCAAGACACCTCATGATAAGCAATAGGCCTACAGATACATTATTGTAGAATAATCTTCAAACCCCTTCAAATAACTTGTACCCTAATGAAGCCAATTCACATGCAATAGCCCTACTTGCATAGAATGAGTTTGAAGACTAGAAAGGACCTCCTATTACTACTACCAACATGAAAGGGAAAGGTATTTGATTTGAAAGATTTTAATGTTGGGTTGAAGAGACCCCTGAGATACACTAAGTTTTTGATAGACCAGTGCCTTGTCCAATGGGCCACAGAGTCAAATACCCTATTGCAATAGACAGTGTACTCAATGTGTTGATGCCTAACATCAATCACACACCATGACCAAACCTCACTTTAACAACCCACCTGTGTATTCAAGTATGTTATTACCCATCCAAAGGATTTTAACCCTCCCCTTAGAAGAGACCTATAAATAGATAATACATAAACCAGCATCCACTGGAAGACAAGCATGACATATCTTTGACACCTCAGCTCATACATACATGAAAACTAATCCTAAACCAGTTATCTCTGTGAAGACAACTCCACTTGCAAACACATGGGAAATGCAAATAGAAAAATCAAACACCCTTGATGTATGATTAATAAATTCAAGATTCAAATGGAGATAGTTTGATGACAGTAAGAATATATCGAATCCTCATACATAAGACAAATTAGTTACAATACATATCATATTCTTTGAGCCAAAAAAGGAGAAAAGAACACCCTATATGCAGAGAAGTAAAGAAAATCTACCGGAAAAGACCCTTCATGGAACCAATTCTCCTCCAAATTGTAGAAGAAGGAACCCTTACAAAATAAAACATTTCACTACTTATACCACTAGTCACCTTGGAATCCTCAAAGAGGATGCATCAAGCTTCGGGTGACTAGGGTAAGGGTTTCAACTACCCAACCAATCAAAATTTACATCAGAAGTTATTACAGGGGAAGAAACATAGGCAACCCAGAGAAAATGAATCTCAAACAAATTTGCAATCATCAAAATCTGTGAGAACAGTACAAAACAACAAGGAATTGCCATGAAAACCAGTCAAATTGGCCACCTGCAAACACACCTCAAGCACAAAGAACATAGTACAAACCCTTGCAGATGATCATGGAACACCCTAGATGACACTGCAACAACAAGCACCACCAAACAAATCAAATCTGACTGTGAAAGCATTCAATTTTAGTCCTTTCTGGTTGTAGGAAACCCTCTGCAAATTCAAATTTGAAATCAAACGGTCATTTCCATGGCGCCAGTAGCAAATCAGCAGTCGATATTTAAATCTAAGCTACCTTTAAGTCATGACCATCCGATCTGGCCTCTTCACGGTCTTTATGATTTAACCTTATAATATGACCTTAGTCACATTTAGCGAACTGGCGACTGAAGGTTTCTGCCAAGTCGCAGGATACTTTATGTCTCTGCCAGATAGTCTAGTGATTACATGAACACTTGTTCACTGAACTGCTAAAACATTTAGAGAACTATCATCTTTCTTCATGAATGAGCAAAGCCTTTGAAAATTTATCAGACTGCCAAAACTTTATCCCAACTGGGTCCGCTTTATACCATTTGTCACTACATCATTCACTGTAATCGCTCGGTCACCCCTGACACAGGACCCACTAACACATCCAAGAAAGATGTGAAATCAATGGATGGCACATGATCTCATGGGGTAGGAATATTCCTTAAGATCATGCGTTGACCATTGATTGAAAAATTCTCTCTGTAGGCCCCACTGACAAGACCCTTATCATCCTCCAGCTCAGCGAATAAGAACATGACACCTCAGTAATGAATCATCAGACGGTCCTACCATTTCTGGCAAACCTTTACCCTTTAATCAATTTTTTGGTGAATTAGCGATTGAAGACTTTCACCAAGTCGTGGAATACCTTTTACCTCTGCTAAAACTTTTAGCAATTGCATGAACATTGTTTTCCAAGTCGCCAGCTGATTTGGAACACTGCCATTCTATTACACGAATGAGAGAAACCCTTTGAAACTTTTTGGAACTGCTAAGAACCCTGTCAGAATCACTAAACCCTCACCTAGGCCTGCCAAAAAGATCAACGGCCATCTCATCTTTGCATGTGTCAGAGAAAACCCATCAGATTACACGCCAACTGTTGATGCTCTATCATTGTCAGAACCCACTAAACCTTGAAAAATTTGGCCACACTAACAACATGCCCAGTCACACTATGTGGACCAATCAAATACCACCAACTGCACCTATGTGTCACCTTGGACCCACAGTCAGCCCTTTACACTAGATTCCAAATCAATAGCTATCGCATGATTGCGAAGGGGAAGAATATTCCTTGCGATCATGTGACAACCACCAGATTTTTAGTTGACTGATAACTTGACCCCACCCTACCATATCATCTTTTCTTTTGGCCAATAAAATGTCACCACCTGTGCTTATTTGGCAGTGGTCCCGCCTGCATTGAAAATTTATGTCATGAAAATGAATCAACGATCATCGCAAAAGTGCAAGCCTCTGACAAAACCCTTGCGCTTTTGCGACAACCATTGATTCAAGATGGTGTCAGAAGGTCGGGCCCAGGAAAATATTAAGCCAGAACATAGGAAATATTAAAACACTAACTTAGGAAAAATATTAGCACTGGGACTTAGGAAAATTAAAGGCCGCCAGGGGAAATGAAACCTTTAGTTGTAAGATCATGTAACAAGAAAAAGGTTCACGTGATCATGCGACAAAGGGGACAACAATTAAGCATATGTGAATTAGGACCTTTAAGTGACCCAAAAAGGTAACTTGAAATTAGAACAGGGCTAGGGAAATACAAAGGGTTTTTGAATGTAATGGCTAGTTTTGAATTTTTGCAAGGGTTTATGCCAGAGATAGGAAAATCAACTACAGAGACTAGGAGAAAAGGGCTAGAGCCATGAAAATTTTTCAAGGTGCCAACAATGTTCACTTTCACCTATGAGGAGATTTTAAAATAGGTGAGTTTTAAAAAAAAATCAGTAAGGGACCTAGGAGAATCTTGATACCTTTCTTCATTTCTACACTTCCAAATCTGCCAAAGAATGTTAGAAGAAAGCATGCTCCAAAAAATATTAGCATCCTTCTTTAAGCATTCGATATAATGTGCGATAATTTCAAAAATATTCACAATACTAGGATAAGTGATACCAAACATATGCCAAATGTTTTTAGGAAAAGAATAGTCAAAAAGAATATGTCTGCTGGAGTCAGGAAGCCCACAAAATCTAGAAAGATTAGTATCAACAAGATCTTTTCTCAAAGGGAGCCTGTTGAGTAACATAATCCATTTGAAGCATTTAATTTTAGGGTCAATAGGAGATTTCCAAAGTCTGTCAAAGTGTTTCTTCCACAAATTAGCATCCAAGTTGGTGTACCAGAGTTTATCGATGTGACTAATGATATCCATATTAGAATCAATAATTTTGTATATGTTTTTAGCTTTAATTTTATCCACAATAGTACCATCAGGCCATTTAATTTTAATAAATCTATGAGAATCAACATGATAGGTAGTGGGAAGGTCCTTACAAGCTTTGACAATAATATTATAAGTCTTCTTTTGGGAAGGAGGAATATTGAATTATTCCAAATCTTAGCAAAGTAGCCTTAGGAGAGGGCAAGGGGTTTCTCTGCAAGGTACAGATTCCACCAAATGGATCTTTCACCATATAGAATTTTCTGATCAAAGAAGGTTCTATTAGGAATGTAATGTTTAATATACTCCCAGGCTTTCCAAATAGTCTTAAAAATTGTAGAGCCTTCGACAATAATAGGAAAACTGCCCTCAATGATATCATAGAAGGGGATATTCTTCCAAGATTTAGCCTTCCAAGGAACCCTCTTTCAATATTGCATCTAACAAGGACCTTGCAAGGTTAATCTCCTTCTAGAGAGTGGAAGATCCATTTGGAGGCAATCACAGTTCCTTGAATTTTAAGGTCTTTTAAGCCCTAACCCCCAAGGAGCTTATCAGTGTGGCACCAATCCCATTTCACAGCATGCAACTTCTTTATTCCTTTACCATCATACCATAAGAAGTTTCTAATGACTTTCTAAATCTCCAAGATTTGATAATTATTAAACATCCAGGTAGAGTAGAACACATTGTAGGAGTAAAGAATTTTTTGGCAAACCTGCACTCTTCCATCTAGGGAGAGGGACCTTTTATGCCAGTTATTAAGCTTATTATAAATCTTATCTTTGACCCAAAGCCACATATCCTTAAGGGAGGGTTCTATGGAGAAGGGAATACCGAGGTAATGAACAATCTTTTAAGGGCCTCCCCATTGAAAATTAAATTTATCAAGCGGCCAATCAAGGGGATGCTCAAATCAACCTAGGCAAATAGATTTATCTTGGGAAATGCAAGCACTAGAAATGGAACAGAAGGAATTGAGCTTGAAATGAAGAGCTTCAAATTTAATTTTGGTAGCTTCAAATAAAATTGAGGAATCATCAGCAAAATGGCAGTTAATAAGGTCAGAGTCATCGGGAAGGGTGATTACTTTAACAATAGGAGAAATGGAGTTGTCTCTAAGAATGTAGATGAGGGCATCAAAGGCTATACCAAAAAGGGCAGGGGCCAGGGGGCATCCTTTCCTAATGGATCTAGAAAGGGGGAAGGGGGAAGAAAGGGAACTATTAACATCCACCTAGGAAGAAGAATCTTTTAACAAAATTTTAACAAGAGAGCAATAAGTACTAGGAAATCCAAAAGCTTCTAACATCATATTAATAAAATCCCATTCAATCTAGTCATAGGCTTTCTCAAAGTCTAGAAACAACATAGCAGAGTTTTGGTTAGAGTCCTTGGACCAACTCATAGCTTCCTAGCTAGTGATTAAGTTTTCAAGAATAAATCTACCTTTAATAACACTAGTTTGAGTAGAGAAATGTTTTTTGGGAAGGATGGTTTAGAGTTTCAGAGCCAAAATTTTAGAAAGGATTTTATAAGAAACATTAAGGAGAGTTATAGGTCTCCATTTCTTGAGAAGGGATTTGTCCCCATCTTTAGGAATCAGCTTTATGATACCTTTGTTGATGAAACTGCTCAAGGTACCTTTAACATGGGCTTCAAAGTAAATGTCATAGAGGTCTTTGTAGACCCATTCCATATTGGCCTTATAAAATTCAATAGGTAAACCATCAGGGCCATGAGCCTTGTCATTCTTTAGGGACTTAATAGGTTTTTCAATATCTTCGAAGGTAATGTCTTTACCGAGTAGGTCAGCATCTTGACAAGAAATTCTATTGGTGATAAGAGATTTATACTTATGTCTAAGGGATTTATCCTCCTCAGAATCTTCAGAGGTGAATAATTTACTATAGAAGTCAAAAAAGGCATCTTTAATCCCTTCACTATCCACAATCTCTTTGTTATCAACAAAAACTTCATCGGTAGATTCATTAGCCTATTTTCGTTTAAGGAGATTGAAGAAAAATTTCAATCCTTTGTCTCCATTTTTGAGCCAGTGAGCACAAGACCTAATCTTGGCTCCTCTAATTTTGACCTATTGATGAGGTCTAAGATCTTCATTATCCTTAGCAACATGGGTGCAAAGAAAACCATCAGAGGGATCGGCTTGAATGTTTAACTCAGCCGATCATAACTTAGTAGACAACATTTTCTCCTTGTATCTATAATCCTTAGCTTTTTTCTGGCCTATGGTTTGTAACAGCTTATGCCAGGTAGAGATGTTATGGCTCCAAAGATCAATAGAGGAGAGGGAGGGGAGACTATTATAGTTGATGATCCTAATAAGGTAGATATCAGAAAAAACATCCTCATCCAAAAGCAGAGATTTATTGAGAATGAATCTAGGGTTTCCAACATTCTTTGAGATAGGGGAATCATTTATTCTAATACAAATAGATATAGGGTGATGATCTGAGAGGGAGGTGGGCATCACCGTAACCAAGTCCCCATGTTCATTAGGGAGGAAGGAAAATAGATTCCTATTAGCATAGAATCTATCCATCCTAGCATAGATTCTAGTAGGGCCTTGTTGAAAATTACACCAAGTATGCCACGGACCATTGTTGCCACCAAAGTTACCAGTTAGTAGATCAAACAACTTCTTGTTATGTTTCATCCTATTCTATTACACTTTTTCTAAGTCTTTCCAAGAGAAGGGGAGGCCCCCATTTTCATCTTCTAGGGACTCTATCATATTGAAATCACCTCCAAAGAGCCAAGGGATATTAGGGAGGGAGGCGAGCCAGGGCTAGAAGTCTACTCTTTCTTTGTAATCATTGGAAGCAAAAATTGAACAAATGCTAAAGGAGAAGGAGTTAACATTCAGGGTGACCCAAATAGCCTGATTACAAGGGAACACTCCCCTACCCATGATACAATTAGCCTAGTTAGGATTAATAAGAAGGCCAACCCCGCCCTTACCTTTAGCATGATTGCAGCACACCTTAACAATATCCTTCCAAATGAAGTTTAGATTACTCTCAAGCATAAAACCAATAGTTTTTTATTCTTGTAACATTAAACAATCAATGTAATTATTAGTATCAATAAAATGCTTAACTATGTGCTTCCTATTTGAGGATTCAAGACCCCTAATATTCTAGGATATGCAATTCATGAGGACGCTGATGGGGAGGAGGTACACTTAGGGTCCATAGATCCATCACAAGGGGTATTAATAGTGTGTGGGAAGTTACCATTTTTTTCTCCAAGAATGCTTTTATTTTTGGATCCCAGAGGCCTTCCTCTTCTTTTAGACTGAGGGATGTCTAGTTTTTCATCCAACTCATCATCTTCAGAGGTTAATGGGATCAAGATGTCCATCTCATCAGACAAGTTGGGGAGGATTCTAGCGCTATAAACTGAAAGAGTGGAGATAGTGGGAATGGAGATCTAAAGGTGGCTTGAATTAGCTAAAATGATTTCAAGAGTGCAATTGTCATCAATTTCTTTAAAAGTCTTAGGGGGAAGGCTGAGGGTAAAATGATTATCAATTCTTCTCCCATTATATTTGTGCAACGATGGACAAGAGGAGGATTCAAAGATAGGCATAATTTCCAAGGAAGCCAAAGATGAAGATGGGGAGACAGAGGAGGGTTGTGATTGAATATTGGGGTTGCTAGTTGTGGGGTTATTTTTCTTTCTACATTTTTTATTAATGATAGCTTGAAATCCATTAGCATGGGTTGAGACCACAATGGGAACATCATAGGAAGATGTCACTAGAGGTTGAGAGTAATAAACCATAGAAGGGGTAGCAATAATAGGAGGGCTAAAAGTAGTATCACCAATATTCAGAGGATAGGGCTAGGGGGGATCTTGCATGGGGGGAGTTGAAGCAGGGGTGGAAGATGAAGGTTGTGATTTCATAGAGGTTTTGTGTTTAATGATTAGGCAGTCTTTTCTTAGATGTCCTTCTTTTTTGTACAGGAAACACACATTAATCCCACCCAAGATCTCTATAGGGCAGGAATAGGAATCTTCTAAAATATTGACATCTAGGGTGGCAGGGATCTCCATACCTAGTTTCAAAGAAATTAGGGCCCTAGCATTCATGTGGGGGACAAGCCTAGTGGTGTCATCCATTTTGATGACCTTTCCTAAGGGTTCAAGTAGGTGGGGGAGAAAACACTAGAGAAAGGGAGGAATTTTCTTAACCAAGATTTAACAAGGGGTGGAGAGAGCTAGAACCTCCTCATGAATAGCTTCTAGTTTCTAGGCTAGGGCACAAAAGGAGGTATTACTAATATTCTAGTATTGCTTCTTAAGGACAGCTTGTTGTGAGTCAGAGTTATTAAAGAAAATAACAAATAAACCAAGTTGAATCTGTCTGCAAAAGGAGATATGGAACCCTAATTTTAATTTCTAGTAATTATGAAACCAATCATCAATAAATTTGTGAGGAGGACATCTATCAATATCAACAATAGCAAAGAAGATAGCAAAATCTCTAAGCCTATTCTTTTCTTTAGCAATTTCATTTATCATATCAAAATTCAGAGAAATGGAGAAAGATGGCAAGGGATTCCTAGGGACCTTACCAGATTCATTGGCTCCATTGGTACCTATGATGTGGAACTTGACACTAGCGCCAATGGTAGAGGTAGAGTGACTAACAGCTTTCGAGAAAGACTTCGATGATTTGGGAGCTGAATTTGCATCATTAATCTTATTAATGATGCTTGGATTTGGCTCCATGGGAGCTCTAGAGGGAAGTGAGGTCAAGGGTACGACCTTTGCCGAAGGGTAGAGATGGCAAGTCAAAATCATGAAAAATAAATGTAGTAAACCAGAATGAACACATCTGGCATAAGCAAGGTGGCGTTGACGTCGGGGAAAGCAGGACACTAACCGTCAGAAAAAGAATCAGACTATCAATCACCGAAAAAATGTAGAGCTCACCCCAATCCTTTTCCTACTTTGAGTTCTTCTTGTATATATTAAAATTAATTATAAAACTAAATGCTACTAGAATATTATTTTAAAGATTTTATTTATTATCATTCATAGATAAAGATTCTTATAATTACATTATAATCTTGAATTTAATTAATTTTCTTAATTTTATTTTTATTAAACAACTATTAATTAAAATAAATTTAGTATTTATAATAAATATAATAAAATTAGATTTATATTTATTTATAACTAAAATTATAATTAATTCTGACAAGTATTGGCCACTACATGGCACTTGTTAAACTTTAGTTCCCCAATAGATTTTACTAATTAATAAAAACTAATGTTTTTATTAAAGAACTATCTTGCAATAAGTTTTTATTGGTTAGTAAAATATATAATAGGTTTAGGTTTAGGCTAACTTGACATGTTAAGGAAGTTTGTATGAAAAGTAAGGAAAAGATGCAAAGAGCAAAAATGATTGGTGTATGAATATATTTATTGCACTATTTATTCATATGTCAACTGAAACCCAAGTCTCACAAAAAGGTAAAATTTGTATCATCTGCATTTACAAGCTTGAGGACTCTGGCAAAGGTTGTAGAGTTTGCATTTACACCTGCTAACTGGATTTTCTTCAAAGTTTTTTTTTATGAATATAGGCCTTTTCTATTAATAATAAAAAAGTACAATATTCACAAAAAAGGGGTCGGGGGAAAAAATCACCCTGCAAGTCACTCGGCACTTAGGCTAGAATCATACAACTATTCATCAAAAAAGCATATAAAAAGAGAAACCCTCAAGCTGTAAGGGCAATAGTAGAACAAGGAGGAGGATCTCTGTCATCAAGATTGCCCCAAACATTGGGCCCAGGAGTCTGATCAAGAACGACCCAGCCATTATCTAGATCATCTTTTTCCAACTCTCCTTCCTCCTGCTTGGGCAAGATTGCAAGTGCCAGGCGAGGGAACTTGTCTTGATTGGCAGTAGTGGAAGCAAGCATAAGAGGCCAGCCAAAACCTGCATCCCTTCGAGGAGGAGGGGAGGTAGAGTGGCGACACCATTGACATGTAGTCCTGGAGTGTCTAGTAGAGGAGCTCTGACTATGACATCGGCCCCTGGGTGGTGTCTAGTAAGCTAAGAGAGAATCTAGAGGCACTCAAGCCATAGTACAAGGGGCATTGCCCCAGTGCTAGAGAAGCTCCTGCAAGTGAGCAACCTCAAGGGCCACTTTATATGCTTACACCTAAATCTGCATCATGACATTATTACAAATACATGCCTTAGCATAAAGAGAGACATGAATATCCAGAGAATTAAGAGAAAAAAGAACAACATTTTAGTCTTTCCATAAGGTAAACAAAATCTTCATCCTGAAAGTATGTCATATTAAGTGTATTGGGAAGGCATTCTAGGAGGGTCACCAAGAAGCACCATATGCCAAAAAAAAGGCTCAGGTCTAAATGGAGCAAAGAGGTTGTGAATCCAGACCCAAAAGTTTTGGGCATGACAACAAAACCAAAAAATGTGCATAATCATCTCAGAATGGCCACAAAAAGGGCATTTAGGATCAAGAACTCCCAAATACCTGAATCTAGCTCCCAAAGGCAATCCTTGGTATAACAAGCACCAAGAAAAATGAGAAATTTTAGGCTCAGTGATAGAATCCCAAATAGTACAAAATTGCCAACTCTAACTCTTCTAAGAAGAAGAGATATGCCAATGTTGGTTGAGAGAATCAATCATGGGAAAATGAGGCACCAGCCAAGAATACCTAAGCTTGGGTTTGTAACTGGTGAAGGGCGTAGCAGGATACCATTTCCAGTCCTTCCACCAAGGTCTAATAGATTGGATTCCAAACTTGTGTAGGAGATGACGTGGGATAGCCGAAACCAGCAAGTCAAAAGTTTGACGATGTGGGTGGATGAGCCGAAATTGGACTCGGAGATCATCCCAAGATTGAAGATTCATAGTGGCTCTAGAGAAAATATCTTCTAGGGTTTGAATGTCATGCTTGTGAAACTGAAGAACATTAAACCCTTGAACTCTGGCAAGAGGAATCCCTTGTTGAGCAAAAAGATGGGACCACCAAATGTTCTACTGGTTGAAAGAAAGACCATCATGAAAACCATTCCTAGCCCAACGGAGCCAAGGATTGATAGACTCCCAAGCTCTCCAAATACTTTTAGCGACAAAATTACTATGGATTTGAATGGGCTCCTTCATAACCAAAAGGGTTTGAAATCCAATCCCCTTCTAGGCAGGCTTGTGAAGAGGAAATGCAGTGTCTAAGCAAGATTTTCCAAGCCTCATTTCCTATGAGACAGCGCACAAACCATTTGGCACAAAGGTTGTGTCCTTGATTCTGGGTATCAAGTAAACCAAGCCCCCCAGAGCTTTTAGGAAGGAAGCAGAAATCCCATGCAACTCTGTGAAAGCCCTAGTGATCAATAGCAGAAGAGCAAAGGAAGCCCCGCAGTAATTTCTTGAGATTCTTGTAGGAGGCTTTGGAAGGAGCCCAACAAGAGGAATAATACACATGTGTGGCAGCCAGGATCTTGGAGCAAATCTAGAATTTTCTTGTGAGAGAGAGTGGCTTCATGATCCAAGAAGTAAGCTTTTTTTCAATTTTGGCAAGAACTGCATTCCATAGATCTGTAGGGTGGGCTTGAAATGCAAAGGGAATGCCAAGAAAGAAGAAAATTTCCCCATGCTGGATCCTGGTCCAACCAAACTAAGAAAACCAGGGAAGCTCTGGAAGAGCCGACTACCTATAATAGAGGGTTTTGTGCCACTGAATGGCCGAACCAGAAGCCATACAAAAAGTGTCTAAACACTACAAGGGTGCCTTGATATTCTCTTCATCCTCTTCTAGAGTGAGGAAGGAATCATTTGCAAAATGGCCATTGACTAGGTGTTGAGACAAATTTGGTATGTAGATTCCCTGAACATTACCCATAGAAATGGAGTGAGCAAACAAGTAGCCAAAACCCTCAATAGCCAAAACATACAAGGCTAGAGCCAGAAGACAACATTCCTGAATGGAACGAAAGAGTCAAAAGGTAGAAAACTGTCGGCCATTGATGGTAATGCAAGAAGAGGCATAATTTAAGATCATCTATATAGATTGAAGAAATATGGGTCCAAAACCCATAGCGTGAAGCATCGCAAGGATAAAAGGCCATTCAATATGATCATAAGCTTTAGCAAAATCAATCTTAAGAAAGAGGGCTTTCTGGTGAGACTTATGAGCCCATTCCATAACTTCCCACATAGCAATGATGTTGTCAAGAATAAATATTGACATAATAAATCCCTTTTTCTTGGGCCAAATAATCTGCAGAAGCAAGTGACAGAGCTTGATAGCCAACACCTTGGCAATGATCTTGTAGGAGACATTTTAGAAGCCTTTGAAATGAATATTATTTTGCAAATATCCTGCAATCAGACTTCTATGAACTCAGATTTCTTTGGGGGTTGTATTCGGTTAAATGGTTCCACAAGAGCAGTTGCAAAAATTACATCTAACAATGTTTGAGGAGTCTGGATTGACGCGATCATGCTTCTCCACTGCAAGGCGTGATTTCACTAAAGAAGGGTGGTAACTTAACCCATGCACAGGCGGGCAGGAATGAGATGCAAGTGTAAAATTTGATATTGTGTGCATCAACCAAATGACTTCACAATGGTGAAGTGAGGACTGGGATGAATCACGAATGGGCCCACACGAGCTACCTTGTTCAACTTTCGATAGTCAATGCACAAACTAAGTGATCTATCCTTCTTAACAAAGATGAGTGATGCTCCTTACAGGGAAACATTGGATGAATATAGCCCTTGATCCCCAAAACTCTTTTGATTAAAAATGAAGCTCACTCAAATATTGGGTATTTATAAGATACAGTGCCTATGAAATAGGCTTTGCTCCAAGAATGAGATCAATACAAAAATCTATGTCATTATTAGGCAACATGCCTAGAAGATGACTTAGGAACATATAGAAAAATCTCAAAGAAGTGGGTGATAATCAAGAGACACCTATCAAATCTCCTTCCTATCAAGGTCACTAATAAAGACTACAAACAACTAGCACCCCTATTGCATAATCTACTTCATTTAGGTGGTTGATATCATGTAAAGTGAAATAGGTCTTTGGACCCCTACAAGCTCAACACACCCATTTGCATCATCCATACACTATACCAACTTGCGTTGACAATCCATACACACCTGGTGGGAAGCTAACCAATCCATACCAAAAACAATGTTGTTAGAACCCAAGGGTAGGATATGAAGATCAATGGTGATAGTGAAGATACCTAAATCCAACATAGAACCACAAACCAAGGAGTCCACTACCACTCTAGAATGTGTGGCTAACTAAACCTACCAACTATTAACCTGTCATTCTGCCACTAGCCCACATCACTCCATAAGTAAGGAGAAAGAAAGGGAATATAACTCACTAGAATCATAAAATAAAGTAATATAAATCACTATAATCAACCCATGCGCAGGTGGATGGGGACAAGATGTAAGTTTAAAATTTGAAATTGTGCACATCAACCAAATGGCTTCCTAATGGTGAAGTGAGGACTGGGATGAATCATGACTGGGCCCACACCAGCTACCTTGTTCAACTTTCGATAGTCAATGCACAAACTAAGTGATCTATCCTTCTTAACAAAGATGAGTGTTGCTCCTTAAGGGGAAACATTGGATGAATATAGCCCTTCATCCCCAAAACTCTTTTGATTAAAAATGAAGCTCACTCAAATATTGAGTATGTATACAATATAGTGCCTATGAAATAGGCTCTACTCTAAGAATGAGATCAACACAAAACTCTATGTTGTGATTAGGCAACATGCCTAGAAGATCACTTTGGAACATATCAAAAAATCCCAAAGAAGTGGGTGATAATCAAGAGGCACCTATCAAATCTCCTTCCTATCAAGGTCATTGACAAAGACTGTAAACAACTAGCACCCCTATTGCATAATATACTTCATTTAGGTGGTTGATATCATGCAAAGTGAAATAGGTCTTTGGACCCCTACAAGCTCAACACACCCATTTGTGTCATCCAAACACTATACCAACTTGTGCTGACAATCCATACACACCTGGTGGGAAGCTAACCAATCCATACCAAAAATAATGTCGTAAGAACCCAAGGGTAGGATATGAAGATCAATGGTGATAGTGAAGGTACCTAAATCCAACATAGAACCACAAACCAAGGAGTCCACTACCACTCTAGAATGTGTGGCTAACTCAACCTACCAGCTATTAACCTGTCATTCTACCACTAGCCCACACCACTCCATAAGTAAGGAGAAAAAAAAGGAATATAAATCACTAAAATCATAAAATAAAGTAATATAAACCACTAGAATCAAACAAGATAGGAGGTAGATATACCACATAACACACTTGTAGTCTCAACAATGGTGCTCTGATGCTCAGTTTGAGAGTTATCAACCATCACAAATAACCTATGGGATCTACTTGCATCCACTACTATAGGCTCAGAAGTGGTCGACCTCTAACTAGATCTTGTAACTTCACTCTAAGGATGTTGAGCTAACCGATGACCATGTTGGCCAGAAGTAAAACATCCCCATGAATGATAGCCATGGTATGTGGATGATGGACTTGACTAATGAAAAATTTCTCTACTAGCACTCATTGTGTACCTTGATATGGTTAACTATGCTAGGGTTTCTTATTATGATACCAATTACGACCTCTATACACTTGGATACCTTAACCATGACCACTTCAACAACCCTGAGAAGGCCTTTGTCTATGTTACTACTAGAAAATTGTCCTAGGAGATTTAAAATGTGTCCTAGAAAATCATGAGATATTTTTATAAGTACCTTATGCACTTGATCTAGATGGATGTTCATTGTTGACCTATACTCTTGTCGTACCTCCAAGACCCATAACTATGTTATCCTCAACTAATCTCACCTTCTCTATGGTGACTACCAGAGTCCAAGGAAGAAAAATTCCAACGTTGTTGTGCTGATGTGAGCATTAGGGGCCCAAATAAATTATTGCATTCAATATAGGCTCATTGTGTGTGATACTAGCATACTACCTCAACTTGAAGAACCTATCCTCATATTGATCTATTGTCATTGACCCCTAACAAAGATGGTGATACTCATCAATATATTTTCGACGGTAATGGTTAAAAAGGAGACTTGCATGGGACCAGGCCTGGAATTTGATGGTCGTATTGGCTGTTTTTGCACTTTTGAACTCTATATGACAGGTTGAAAAATTATCAGACCGTATGAATTAACAAGCTAAATATTTATAAAACTGTTAGTATGACATTTAAATTTACCAATAAACCATCAAAATTTGTTATGGGCAATTTACTATTTTATTTAATAATATAAATACATATGATTTTATAATATGTACAATATATATGTATGATAAGTTATGTTATTTTATAATATATAAATTTCTATTTTGATTATTATATATGTTTCACATTAATTTAGAATGTCTTTAAAATAGAATATATGATTTAAAAAGTTGTTTTAATAATTTATATACATTTTTTATATTATTTGTTATATATTTAGATTTAGATTTTAAAAAAATAAAATATATGAATTAGAAAACACTTTTAATCTATTTTAGATTTTTACATTTATAATTATTTTTAACTTTATATACTTTTTATTACAAATAGAAGTTTCTATTTGTATAATATTATAGAATTAAAATCTTTCCCAAATTAAACATATGAATTTATTTTCTAATTTTATATTTTATATATTATATTAATTATGTTTAATATATGCATTATAATTATATTGATAAAATATTTAAATTTAAAATAATTGATTAAATTATTTCTATATTAAAAAAATTGACAATTAGTATTTTTCTTAAAACATATAATGAAAGACATTAAAATGATCAAACCGTCATGAAAAGGTCATATGGCTAGTAGGGGTGACCATCAAAATTCAGGCCTACATGGGACTATTCCTCAAATATCTAATTTGTTATTCAACTGTCATTCGAAGTACAGTCTCACGATGCTTTGCCTTCCATGTAAAGATGATCTATCACTACCTGTTTAGCGCACAATGAAAAGTGAAATGCTTTTCTTTTGCTTTGGAAAAAGCTCGGAAAATTTGTAGGAGTGATTATTTTCTCCACTTGATTTTCTTTTGCTTTGGAAAAAACTCGGAAAAGTTAAAGAGTTTGAAAAGACATATTGAAACTCCCGTTTGGAATACATATTGAAAGGGCTGAAGATGATCTGCACATGCTTGTGTCTATTCTTGGACTCATTGTTTTGACCAGTTTCAGACAAAATTAAGCTGTTTAAAAAGGCAAAAGAGTACGAAAAGTGAAATGCAGATGATCTGTCACTGGCTATTTAGTTAGCGCATTATCAGAAGTGAAATATTTTCTTTTGCTTTGGAAAAAACTCGGAAATTTGTAGGAGTGATTCTTTTCTCCACTTGATTTTCTTTGGCTTAAAGTAGAGTTTGAAAAGACTTGGGATGCGTTTTGAAAGGTCTTACGATTTCTCTCCCTTTCATTTAATAATGTGCTATTCAAAGTAAATATGATTTTTTTGAACCGTTTATTGGAAGTCTGTTTAATTTGGAAAGAAAATGAAACCACGAGAGAAGTCACCGCGTAAAAAATGAAATTACAAGACAAGGAGAAATTTTCGCCAGGTTATTATTGTATTTCAGTAAGGCATCTTCCACTTTGGGAAAAACTGCATAAATTTAGGAGAAATCTTCACATGATTTAAGCGATCGATGGTGTGGAATTTCGCCAGAAAAGAGTTGTCGTTGTTACTGTCAAAGCCCCACACACTCAACCAAAATCTTACCTTATGTGCCACCTCATCTTTCATTGTTCAGTTTAACTATCTCCACTAGTTGTTTAATTGTCTACATATTTGATTTAAGAGACGCAGGTCCACTTATATTTTCATTTATTCATATTGTAGAAATGTTTGATGTTTTATTATTTATAAATAAATTAAAATATTTTACTTGTTTATTAGTTTTAAGTTTTTCAAAAATTTGGTTTAATTCATAAATGTTTACCTTCTGAATTTCTTTTTGATTAATCTCGTCCCATTTTTAATAAGCATTCTATTTTTATATATCAGATTCATATCATGTTCGAAGTATGATGATTATGCGATTTATTGTTGAGGTGAACCTGTAATCTAAATGAAGTGAAAGTGAGGCCTATAGATAGTACAGCTCGTAATCTGAATGAAATGAAGGTGAGGTCGACTTCGATGTTGATTACCAATTCTTCTATTGCTTGCCCAACCAAGCGGATTCGTGTTGTGAAGGCTCAGGGAACCATCAATCACTCTCTTGTGGCAAGGCATCACAAAATATACTCACAGGCATTGGAGGAGATATTGAACAAAGTGCAGATAGCTCTTAGGGTTTTTTGGTGAACCCCCGGTTAAAGATTTCCTCCTACCCACCTCGCCCTTGTGAGGTGAGGGTCTTCAATAATGTGGCTTGTACATTTGTAGTTTAAGCTGTCTCCCATGTACAAAGGGTAGGCCCATCCAAAGGCCTACTGGATTGCCCACTAGTCTATTGGATAGGGAGCCCCCCTTCCCCCCCACCAGAACCAGGATATTGGATAGGGTAGGGCCCACCACCTGGGAATTCTAGGTAGCTCCCTCACCGGTCTCTCCTTCCATATCGAGTCACTTTGATAGTCATATGACCCAAACTAAATGTGGAATTCTTCATCAAAGACTAGATTCTATACACCATAACTACCCTATAGAATAGTAGGGGCTCACTCACCCTAATTTTAGGCCCCACCCACCCCTGATTAATTATGGGGGGTTAAGTTTTGTCAATTTTCTATTGAATGCTAAAATAAATTACATTAAATATAACTGTTAGTAGTTTTTTTTACTATAATGTTAAATAGATTTTTATTAACTGATACTAGTTTTTGAATATTTGATATTTTCACATCTTTAATATAAATTTTCTTTATTAAATATAAATATGTTGGTAAATTAATTTACAATATATTATATTAATTAGTAGATCAATTTAAATAATATGATATGAAATATATCATATTAATATTTTTTTCTATCAAAGATCATGAAAACACATTACAAATAGAGAAAAACTAGTTTTCAATCGATCACATATATCTATCAAACTAAAAGAATATTGTAACTATAGACCTCTAACTACTAGATATCGATAAAGAGTATCGGGAGATTATACAAAATACATTATTCTACAATTGATTTGCACCAAAAAGATAAATATCTTGTGACATCTAGATAACTACTACTGAAGCCTTGCAATTAGGGGGCAACATTTTTATCCATGCTATCTAGCCAAGAGGCCCCTCCATCTATTTGATTTCTTCCCCTTGTTGCATGTGATACAAATATGGATATATGGAAACATGTGCCATAGGTAGTGCTAGAGCTTGTAAATGTTGCTCACTTTCTCTCCTCACTTTAATCTCTCATACAAAGTTATTCAACCAAACTTTAAAAGGCACATTTTCAATTTAGTTTGTCTAGTAGCCCATGTAAAGACCTGGGAGATTTACCATGTGAATACTTGAGCCATACCATCTTGAATAAGCCTTTCAAGCTTCTTCCTAGTGATTCTTAATGCCATTGTTACCTGCAAGTCAATATCATAATATATGAGTCTCCTCAAAGAACTTGTAAGTGCTCTATTGCTGCCATTAAACACATTCCCATTTCTATATTTCCAAATAATCCAAAGCACTTATAAAGGACAAATATAATTATTTTTTTTATTGCAATATTTCTTAAGCCCAGGATAGAACCAAAAAGGACCTCACAAATATTTAAGTTTGATTCAATAAACAAACCAAAAGACCCCCAAACCTCCCTCGCAAAGAGACAACCAAAAAATACATGCTTTAAAAATTTAGACGCTCTATAGGAAGAGCAAATATTGAGCTCCCCATCAGACTTCAAAAAATGTAGTCTAGAAAGCATAAAACACAAGTTGCAAAATCTTTTTTCTGGCTCTCTAGGCCTACCCTAGAGATTAGAACAAGAATTTTTCCATGAAGTAGCATCAAGGCCCAAGTTCCAACAATAATTGAGATGGGGAAAAATGTCATCATTGTCAGTAATGCACCTATATAAAAAATTGGCTTTCGTGGAGTGAAGAAAGGATCCATTAAGCCACTTAAACTAAAAAATTAGATCCAAAATTTAGATATCTATAATAATCATGTAAGAACTAGATCCAAAATTTGATTCATGATTTGATATAAATGAGTAGTTTTCCATTGATATTTACAACCCAATTAAATTTGTTTACAAGAATTATTTACCATTATAGCTATCTCAAATCATATGTTGAATATCACAACCTTCCTTTTTAGGTAGTACAGGTATGTCTACCTTGATAAAATTTTATTATAAATATGAAGTTCTAGTATGGAGCTAATGATTATAGGGTTTAGAGACTAGTATAAGGTTTAGAGGTTATGGTTACAAGGCTTAGGGTTGTGGGCTTAGGATGTAGGGTTTAGGAGAGAGTGGGGAGAGGAGAGAAGGAAAAGAGGGAGAGAGTGAGAGAGGATGAAAAAGAGAGGGGGTAAGGGAGAGAACAAAAGGGAGAGTGACAAAGGGAGGGAGGAAAATGGGGGAGAGAGGAAAAGTGTGAGAGATGGGGAAGAGAGATTGGGAAAGGAATAAGGGGGAAGAGATAAGAGAAAAGAGGAAAGAGGGGAAGGAGGAAAGAGAGAGAGAGAGAGGGGAAGGTGGAGGGAAGAAATGGAGAGAGAGAGAGAGAGAGAGAGAGAGAGAGAGAGAGAGAGAGAGAGAGAGAGAGAGAGAGAGAGAGAGAGAGAGAGAGATGTTAGAAAGAATGAGAGGGGTGATAGAGGGTGAAATAAATAGGAAGGAAGGGAGATGGGACCTGGCACTTATTTTTCTCTCATATCGCTTCCCGCTTCTTCCCTTTCCCTTGCCTATTTTACCCTCACTCCCTCCTCTCCCTCTCTCCCACATCTCGCTATCCCCTATTTCTTTCTCTTTCCCCCTCTAGCCACCTTCTCCCTTTCTCCCCCATGTCCCTACCCTCTCAATTTCTCCACTCTCCCTTGCCCCCTCTTTTCCCGTCTCTTACTCTATCCCTCTATCCCTCTTTCAACTAATGTTAACAATGCATATCTAGATTCCCCTCAAGTTCACATACACAGATGGTGCATACCATTGTGTTTTTGTGCAATTAGCAACATTTATAGTTTCTTAACAATGCAAGTCTAGAGTAAAAATCTCAATAGGGACTTGATAGCCTCTCAAATGCATACACTTCATTTTATCTAATTTTATGTGTAGAGTCATAGTTGCCACACATCGTGTAATGCAACATGATGTGGATTCCATGTTGTGTGTGTGTGTGTGTGTGTATTTTGAGTTATAAATAGAAAGAAGAATGGAAGATATATGTGACATCATAATTCAATTGTTCTGACATGATAGGTAACTATAAAATCTTTAAATTATAGAATCTAGATTTTACCAATAGATTTTTCAAAACATATATCTCCACAAGTTCAAGAATAATTAAGCTTATCAATCTTATATTCCCACAAGAAGCATTCTAATTACAATGTTAGATCACCATAATTCAACTAGGTTATATTTCTATGTAATTCAATTCAAGGACCAAAAAAATATTCAAGATTTTCATAAGGTAAGAAGAGAGTGTTAGGGAAATATTTCAAGACAGCACATGTCCTCTTCTTCGATTAGATCTCCAAGAATGCAACTCCCATATATCAGGCATCCTATACAAACATATTACCACTTTAGTTATGTTTTTCCTAGTACCTCCCAAACTCCTATTCATTCAATGATTAGATAAACTTAATTTAAATAGGGTGTATTAGGTTTTGGTCACTGATTTGTTGAGTTATGATTATGATAGTTATTTATTATTATTGTGGGTTCATGAAGTGTAAATTTCTATTTGTTTGTTTCGAGGATTAATATTTAAGCATGGTATATATATGTATATGTATTGAGTTTAAAATATCACAAGTTCCAAGAATAAAATTTCATTTTGCATAAGGTTACACTTAGATTTATGCACTTTTTTACAAATATACAAATAATTGATTTAGTGTGAACAAGATGCTCCTTTTTAGTCTGGCTAAACGACAAAATGCCATCCAGAAAAAGAGGCTTACTTAAGGAAGGTTTTAGATTTTTATCCATAAACCTCCTAATAGTACATCGTACAATGGTCAATCCAAAGTGGATGATTGATCATTTCTATAGTACATATTTAATTCTAAGATTTATCTCCTACTCATCTCCTTCCTAGATTCAAATAAATTGATAATTTATTTTCATATCAATCTTAGAAAAGTAGCATTCCCAACTCAAACAATCCATCAAGTCATCGATGTGTTGGAGTGGAAACCTCTACTTGATGACAATCTTGTTGATGAAATAGTTGGGTTCACTTTTATAGTTGTCATAAAGGTGGTCTGTTACTAGATGTTATTTGGCTGGCTGCCGTTCAAAGTAGAGTAGAAAAGACTTATTCGGCTGGCTCTTGATCTATCAGATAGAAAGAACGATTTCCTCCCATTTTCCACAATTTGGGATGCATTTTGAAATGACTTGCGATTTCTCCGCCTTCCATGTTTTTTTATTGGAATACAATTTTCTCCATAAGTGATGAATGAAGTGGCTTATGTGTATGAATGAAGACTCGTTGGTTTGACCAGTTTAAGACAAATTTGAGTTGTTTTCAAAAAGCAAAGGAGTACGAAAAGTGAAATGCTTTTCTTTCGCTTTGCAAAAAAAGACTTGGAAAAATGAGTGATTCTTTTATCCTCTTGATTTCCGTTACCATCTGCACTTACTTTTTATCATTTAATAATGTGCCAGTGCAATTGAAAGTAAAAACGAAAAAGTTAAAACTCTGTTTAATTTGGAAAGGATGTGAAACCAGGAGACTCGAGAGCAATCACCGCCTAAAGACGAGTAGAAATCTTCGCATGATGTTGTTTTCAAATTTTCAAAAACGAAAAGTAGAAGGCTTTTCTTCTTCCTTGGGAAAAAGTCAGGAAAATTTTACGCTAGTGATGCTTTTCTACCACTTGATTTTCTCTATGGCTTCCTTTATCGTGTGCACAATTTTCATTGATATTATTTTGACAAAGTAATAAAAAGGAGATTGTTTAAAATCGTAAATTATTTTTAAAAGAAATAAGTTTTTTTAGGGATGAAGGAAAGGAAAAGTTCTTTTATAGTCTAGGATACTCTTTGTGGGAGGTACTTAATTGTGTTACAAATGAGGTGTACATACCCTATCCCTTGTGGGATTTGAACTCGTGACCACTCTTTCAAGAGTACAAGTTGTCTGCCACTAGGGAAGACTTGAATTGAGCATTATCTAGGTTGTTGCAATATAGAGTTTGTCATTAAATCAAATGTTTCAGTAAGGCACATCCTTCTGTTGATTATTGGATTTGTCATTACTTCACCAATGTAACTCAAATGTTGTGAATAGTTGAAGGCTGAAGATTAGTTGCACATCCTTGTGTCTATTCTTACATTTGTTATTACTTGACATGCATAGCTTAGACATTGTGAATGAGTGAAGGTTGCAGATGAGTCTATGGGAAGCATACCAATAGTCGTTATAGCTAACTTTGTGCACTTGTAGAGTCTAAGCTAAAAAATCAGATTTCGATGACTTTTTGTTGTTGTTGTCTTTGTATGCAACTTTAACTCCTTTTAAAAAAATGGCTTTTGGGTAGTAATGATGCTCTCTATAGAACTTGTTAAGTGTCAAAGGGTCAAAAACTGATAGTTTTAAAGTGTCACCTAATACCTGGCCTCTTTTGCACTTTAACTCATTCAATTAAACAACCAAAACGTTTGCACAATTGATCCAATAATTTCACACAAATGCCCTAATAATTTTGCAACTTTTACAAAAATGCCCCAATAATGGTGCACTATTTGTGCCAATAAACTTGCACAATTGATCTAATTGCTAACCTTTTTCCAAAAAAATGGGGAGCTATTGGCTCATAGATGATTTTCAAGTGGGCTTTTAAGTTACAAAATGTAGTGCATGACTATTGGAACACATTTTACTGCTAGTTCTCTTCACCTATGCAATGAATAAGTAAAATTTGAATATGAGCTTCACATCAATTTTTTCTATTCTTGCATTTATTATTACACCCTTTGCCAGTGTAGTCCAGACACTTGCTAAGAAAACACACTATACTTGTTGGAAAGAGAAGATTCATACCAAGTCAAGTCAATGCCTAACTTTCATAGTGTCCTAATAATTTTATTACTAAAATTTTATTTTGTTTGGGAGAACATTAATTAGCCTACTAGGTAGCCCACATGCCCTTTAAAAAATTGGAGCCATTGATGGAAGTCTAGTGGAATTTGGTTCACAAAGGCTGAAGAGGTTTCACATTATTTAAGGTTTTGGTGTCATTTTCTCAGGTCTCTACTATTATTGTGTCTCATAGGCTGTCTCATAGGCTATCTCAGCCTCTTAGAGGTTATTAAAATCATTCATTCATTCAATAGATTTCAAGGTGATCTTTCTATGGAATTAGGTATGTTTATTCTACTAAAAAACTATTAGTCTAAATCTCAACAACATTAGAAGATCGAGCAACAATATAAGGTATGCTTATTAGCATACTTTCAAGAAGTGTTAGCAATATCACAATATTACTATATACTTAATATTTATCTATAATTTTAATAAAATTATTTCATATCCATTCATTCTCTTTCTACATTTTTAAAAAAATGTCTAGGTTACAAAGAGTTATATGGTCGTATTTAGAAAAAAAAATCTTTCTTTTTTTCATAGATTCCTAGATGTTCCTTGAGCTTATTTTCCTTTTCTCAGAGGTTTGGGAAAATAGATTAGAAAAAAGATTGTTTAATAAATTAGTGTATCCTATTTGATGTGCATCTAGATTATAGAGCTATTCCATAATCAAACTTTATTCTTTTAATTTTTGTCAATTGAGGGTGTTTGTAGGGCTACTACAAATTTTATAAGGACTTTTCAACAAATGCATTATGTACATCATTGATATAGAACACAAAACTTTCTCATTTATTTGCAAAGATATTATTCCATACTTTATCTAGATTTCCATATTTCTTATGTATTTATAACAATAAACTTTCAAAGATACCGAAACTCATTTTTTGCATAGGCAAACAATCACATACCTTAATTTTGACTTGCAAATTATAGTAATAAATTCTATGCATGTGCTAAAATCATTATAATCCATGCGAGCACATCTCTCTGGGGCATTATTTCAAATTCTTTATATTCCTTTTTTATGCTTTTCCATTTTTCATATACTTTAACTAAGAGAATCCTAATAAAAACATCTAGCAAAGTTAAACATCTAATGAAATTTATTAATTTATTTATGCTTTGATGAATGCCCATATTCTATTCTAAAGCTCCTATTTTGGTATAAGGAAAATCATGTTAGCAATGAAAGTGGAAATTTACTATGTACTTACCAATTGTATTTTCTTTAGATATTTTAAAATATTTTTAATAGATTATGTATATCTCACATCATTACAATTGATGATGATATGTCACTTGAACACATTTTTAAGTTGTTCACATCAGTACCATTATTAGTTTGTGGAGCATACTAAACATGATGTGCACAACAATCTTGAGATTATACCACTATATGCTATATTTTAGTGAATTCAAATCCTAACTACTAATAGGGGAAACCATTGTTGGTAATCAATTTAAATTATATAGCTAATACTGGGCATTTTTTCTCCCTCCATAAATTTTTAACCTACCCTTGCATCCACCACTTGTTATCCTCTATCTGGCTTCCTAGTTAAGCATCATGGACATAAAATAATTTGATGACTCTTATACTCATTTTCTATCTTTCATATTCAACTTGAATGATATGAACTATTGTTGGCAAGAGAATGTACCAAAAAGTAATAAATGAAAGTAAAACCTCTTGAACCACTCAATGGAGGAAAGGGAAATCTAAAAATGAAAATAAACAAGCCATATTGCCTCATGCACAAACATTAACCATCTCCATTGATTCTTACATCACATATTTAAAGAATAGTTATTTGTGGTCTATTGGGTTTATAATATAGAATAAACACAAAATAAAATTGTAACATCATAAATTGTATTCACTTCACAATTCCATGTTGTGTTTGGCAATTGTTTTGGAGGTTATACATGATCTAATGGAAACAGGCTCATCCTAGATCTAGATTGGAAACTTTGGTCTCATGGCTAGAGCATTGACCTTTGTATATCCTAATTAGGTTTGAAATGAGTCCCCAATGCTAATGTCCTCCCAATTTGGCTCCAAATTCAAATATTTAAATGTCAGTGTTGGGACCTTAATAGTTGTATTCTTGTGTTGGCCTCTCTATGAGTATTTATTAACAAAAAGGTGTAAGTTGCATATAAAGGTAACTCCCTCCCTCATTTGAAAGTATAGCTAATAAATTTGATCAACCTTCTTATGGAATCAATGCTCTAAGGATCAAACCATCAAAATCAATTGAGTTGTGAAGTCTAAGTATATTTTCAAGAACACAGCTATATAAATGATTAAAGTAATTTTCTTCTTATTGTGATTGCTATCTTGAGTACTAATTCTTGCAATGTGTCATTGTAATAGGGATAAAATATTGAGTAAGTTGTATACCTACAACAATCAATGTTAGATCCAACCACAAGACCTAAATTGATACATAAAAGTACCCATATTCAAGAAATTGACCTAATTCAATGCATGTGACAAATAATTCAAAACAATGAACAAACACATCAAATCAATAAGCCTTCCTTCTCTTTGAAATTGTGAGCTCTGACAACCTCTCCAATTATGATAACATGAGAAATTTAAAATTGTGATTATCGAAATCGTGGTTTTGAATAATGAGGAATCACCCTTCATTATATAGACTTTTGGGATTTCAATAGACAGTTCTGATTGGTTTCTTTTTTATAATTTTAGACTTGACATAATTTATTGATAACTTAGACTAATTGATTGTTAATCATTTCATGACAAAGTTGAGAAAAATAGAAGACACGTGACTAATTAAATTGACATGAAAACTAATTTGATTGGATAATTGAACTGAAGAATAGTTAGCATTAAATAATCATTTAATTTATTTAATTTTACATGACTGAGAATAAATAAATAAATTTATTTATTTATTTTACAAGATTATAGTTGACTTTTTGGGAATGGAAATTAATTAAAATAATTATTTTATTCAATTTTAGAAGAGTTAATGAATTAAACAATTGATTAAATTATTTAATTTGTGATGAAAAGGATAAGAAGACTTAACTTGATTAAACAATAAAAATTACTTCATTAAAAATTGGTGAAAATACATTAATTAAATAATAAAATCATTTACATAATATTTAGTAGAATAATTATACAAATTTAGACAAGAATTAACACATTAATGATTTGGATGCTAAAAAAAAAGTTTTAATTAAAATGATCTAATTAGTGACTTTGAAGGGAATTGACAATTTTGACATTAAATTGAAAGAATGACACTACTTAATTAAATAATAAAGATTATTTAATCATTTAAGATGAAAATTAATGTTTTCATCATGCACAAGCGATGGGATGATTTAGGTGTCTACATTTTGCCCCTCTTTGAGACAATGAATTTTCAAGCGTTGTTTCAAAGAATAATCAATGAAAGTATGCCCTGGTCTGCTCCAGAGAGATCATGCTAGTGACAAGATAATATGGTTCCCCCTAAAAAAATTGAGAAAAAAATATGAAGGAGGGCTCAATTTGTTCACAATGTGACCAGGATTTCCTTTTACAGACACCTTTTTGGATATATATTGTGAGCTTGTGAGCTCTTTTGTTAGATAGACTTTGATGAAATTCTATTTTGACATATATTATGAGTTGTATATAAGATACAATTTTGGTGGGACTATATGTGATCTATTTCCTTTCATGTGGGTCTTATCATGATGTGATGCTATGGGATTCTCTATGATGTTGAGAAGTTTATAATATGTGATGTTCTTAGATGATGATGTCTATATGATGTTTATTTAATGATGTTGATGATATATGATATTCTTAGATGTTGATGCCTATATGATGTTTATTCTATAATATTGATGATATGCAATACTCCTAGATAATGATTCCTATATAATCATGTTTATGCAATGACTTACATTATGCACTTTATGGATGATGTAGCTACATGCACTATTTTACTTTTATATGATGGGTGTAATGCTTTATGTGATGCTATGCACTCTATGAAATTATCTAGGTTTTTTCATTTTATATCCATTCATGATATCATGTGATGCAAAGACCACTATGCTTTATGATTATGATGTAAACTAACATGACATGTATACATAGGATGCACTATTATGAATATGTCAGAATAAAGGACCATAAAGATCATAGAAGTAACTAAGAGAAATGCTAGGAATAACTAAGAAATAGTTAGGACTTACTAAGAAAGAATTAGGACTAACATAAGAGATTATGACAAACAAAACTTGATTAACAATCCTTTAGTTAAATCAGCTATAAGGACAGATTGTCTATTGAAATCTAGAATAAATCATTTGTCACTTTTCTGAATCCTCAAACATGGATACAAAATATATTCATCATTGAGCTACTTGTATTTAGCAAAACAGGTATGGCCCACCAAGATATGAATGATCAAGGTAGGTTTTATTCCCTTTGCATTCAGGACATGCATTGATAATAGACATGGAATGTCAATCAATCCATCTAAGAATATAGGTGTTAAGAGTCAAGATATGTGTAACATCCACCCACATCACTATCTCTAGAAATATTTTCTACTTGAGATACTTTTCCCATGTGTGAAAGTACTTGTCATAGATTCCCAAAATGCTCATTGTGGACTTCATAAACAAACACCCCATAAACAATAGGAAAAGAAAATAGAATCATAAAAAATTGATTCAAGATATTAAAATAAAGATAAGACCCAGTAAGAAAATGAGTCAACAACCATACTGATTTGTTGTCTGGTGTTATGTGTTCACTTTAATAATGAAATGGATTACGACATCTAGTTCCAAGATTGAGGTACCTTGTTTAAGACTGACCTATCTGGTTTTGAGTGTATCCATCCTTTGTATAAGACATGTTGACCATATGAAAAAAGACTAATAGGATGTGACTCGTAGATAAGACAAGGTGATTAGTTTGATCGAGCACTAGTTGTTAAGTTTGTCAATTGATGCATGATTTGTGAAGATCAAGCTAGGTGCATTTGACATCTTCCCCTAATGCATTTCAAGGCAAAATGATGGTTTTATTAATGATGCAAAAGAGAAGATTTGATTTTGGTTTTTTTATGTTTTCCAACTTTAGAGGTTTTTAAAGGATTTTTTTAGGTTTCTTATTATTTTTTCAAGACATTTTATGATTTTTATTGACTTTTAGGGCATTTTATGATTTTTATGATTTTTTTGGACTTTATATGTTTTTAACTAGTTTTTTCTAGACTTTTATGATTTTAATCATTTTTTAAAGACTTTTTTATGATTTTTTTAAATTTTTTCAATAGTTTTATTATTTATCTGATTTTTCTAGACTTTTTATATGATTTTTATTGATTTTTTTTAGAATTTTTATTATTTTTTCATGGCTTTGATAATTTTTATTAGTTTTTTTAGGATTTTTAAAGAATCACAGCATCAGTGTGCCCCTGATTTGGACACGAGATAATTTATTATGGAAGTGGTGCGATATGATGGACTGACTTGATGGATCAATGGAATGGATTAAAAAACCAATGTGTTTGAGACAATAGATAGCATGGAAGGATTTATTATAACATGAATTAGATAGATGGATGTATGACAAAGGACATGAGAGTGGAAAGTGAAAGAGTGATAGTAGGTAGTGGAGCAAAACTCTACATATGGTGCTTGTTGTGAGGTTTTCACCATGGTACTTCCCCAAGGTGTGACATAAGTGGTTTTTAGCATAGGAAAACTTACTTCTCTTGTAATTCTAGTTTTTTTTTGTGTCATTCAAGTTTCCTAATTTACAAGTTTTAACCTAAGTAATTAATTTTTAATTTGTTTTTGTCTTTTTAGGGTATTTTTGAAAATACTCTCTAAGAGTTATCTATAGAACTTGCACAGATGCAAGCTATTGACATGAATGATCGGCTAGTAGATCACCCCCAAGTGTAGACAACTAAGAAGCACCAGAACCAAGTGTTGATGTGATAACATGTGTGGACCAAGAAAATTTGGTTCAAATTCCCCTAGTTTCTCTTTGTCAACCAAGTTCTTTTGACTTTCCATTAAGACTAGATCTCCATTCTCAAATATTTTGACATGGACCTTCTTGTTGTAGCTTCTTTAGAGATGATTTTGGTAGGCTTGTAAATGATTAAGGCATTTTGATATATCTTGTCAATGAGTTCAAGCTTTTATAAACTAGATACTCGGTAGTCTTTATCTAATATTATATGTTGTAATAAAACCCGCAAGGAAGGTAACTAGACCTCTATTAGAAAAATAGCTTCTAATTCATATACCAAGGAATATGGAGTTGTGTCAAATGGAGTGTGGATGCTAGTATAGTAAGTCCATAATGCAAGATTGATTTGGAGGTTCTAGTCATGGCCAACATCATCAATGGTCTTCTTTAGGATTTTGAATATAGTCTTATTAGATACCTCATCTTGACCACCACTTTGTGGATAGTAATGTGAGGAATAATGGTGCGTGATGTGAAACTTTTCAAAAATTTCATCAACATATTTATTTTTGAATGGGGTTCCATTAACTATGACCATGGAAAGTGGAAATATATACTAGAAAATGAGGTAGTTGAGTATGAACTTGGATCTATCTATTTTCCATTAATATAGGTCATGGTGATAACTTCTATCCACTTCTTAAAACACTCAAAGGCAATGATAATGTACTTATGACAATTGGAGGATGAGGAGTGAATTTTTCCAACACGGTTAAGTCTCCACTGTGAAAATGGCCGTGGAGATGTGATAGGATGCAAATATTGTGTGGGTACATGTATGAGATCCTCATGGATATTCCATTTTTAGCATTTTTGTACTAAATTGTAGGTACCCTTTCAGATTGATTTAATTATTTATATAGTATAATAGTTTTTAAATTATACTTATGTATGTATATATATATATATATATATATATATATATATATATATATATATATATATATATATATATATATATATATATATATATATATATATATATATATATATATATATATATATATATATATATATATATATATATATATATATATACACACACACACACACACACACACACACACATGTAAGATTAATTCAATTGTTTAGATGGTACTAATAGGTCCTACATATTCCTTTATAGGTCCTAACATGTCTTATTATGTATTAATGGGTCCTAAATTGTTGTAGGACACATTAGGACCCCAAGTGATACATTAGTACCACTTAGGTCCCTTATGTGTCTTAAGGTGACATAAGGGGTCCTAGTAGGTCATAATGTTTCTTAATAGGTCCTTACATGTCTTATTAGGTACTAATGGGTCATAAGTGGTCGTAGGACACATTAGGACCCCTTTAGGATACATTAGTTGCAATTAGGACCCTTATGTGTCTTAAGGGAACCTAGAAGGTCCTAATGTGCCTTAATAGGTTCTAATATGTCTTAATAGGTCCTAACATGTCTTATTAGGTACTAATGGGTCCTAAATGGTCATATGGAAAATAGGACCCCTTATGATACATTAGTACCACTTAGGACCCCTATGTGTCTCAAGGGGACCTAAGGGGTCCCAGTAGGTTCTAATGTTCCTTAATAGGTCCTAATGTGTCTTAATATGTCCTCAAATGTCTTATCAGGTACAAATGGCTTCTAAATAGTCATATTAAAAATTAGGACCCCTTATGATTGGTGCAAGAGCACCCTTAAATTCATCCATAGTTGTAGGAACACCAACTAAATCATCCATGGCTAGCACACCAAAAGAACCAAACATGAAGGGTTAGAGTGGAAGGTTGAGGTATTAGTTGGATCTTGAATCCAATTATGTAATAATTCCTAATTTGTAAGGCAAGGTGACATTAGGTATGGTTATAAACCTAAGTGTCTACCTTTGTCATTATGGACAAGTTGGTTAGAAAGGGCTAGAATAGTCTATGTAACTAGGATGGTCTAGTTGGCCTAAGGTAAGGTAGAAATAAGTTTATTTAAACCTTTCTAAGGTCCTAGTTGGAGTCTAGGATAGATTTTAATAAGTTTGATTGACATTGACAACTTCAACAAAAGTTGTCAATGTTGTCAATGTTGCATTAAGTAACTTTTTGAAAAGTTGTTAAGTTTGAATCTCAATGGTCACAACCATCTCAGATTGGTTGAAGTGATTGAGGAATCTATAAAAATGATGAAAAAATTTGAGCCAAGTTAGATGGAAGATTTGGAGAAGTTTGAATACTTGATTTCAATAAAAATTTGTTGATTTCCTGAGAAATAGACTGTGTTTTTTAACTGTACAGACCTGTACGGTCACACATTGCCATTGAAAGACTTTGGAAGTTGGCTCAATGTTTTATGAGAATAATTCATTTGGTTTGAAGTCTTGAAACAACATAGAAATAAAGTTATCACATTTTGTGTGTTCATTGGTTGTAGGAAGGCCCTACCTAGGGTTTCGAGACAAAATTCCTCTTTCTAGGAGACTCCAGCATGGAAAATTATTGATTCTTGGTGGAAAGAAAGGAGGGATGATGTAATTTAAGATTCTTGATGTCTTAGATTAGGAAACCAATGGGGAGATGAGGAATGATTAAACCCTCTAGACAGGCAAATTTATGTGACTATCCTGAATTCTGGGTTTGAATGCACAACTCAACCCAGGCATGGAATGGAGATCTAATTCTTTGTATTTAGTAGTTTTGTGAAATCCTACAGAGATTCTAATAGATCAGATTGGAAGGGGATAAATATTTTGAACACTTCCTTTGTTAATTTAACCTATTAACCCTATTAGGCCTAGGAGAGAATTTGGGGATAGTTGGAGTTTGGTGATTAGTAAAAGGTCCAAACTTGGTGAGTCCTATTGTTACTTTTATCAAAGCCTTGGAGGGTGGTTAAGACTTGGTTTGGTGGAGTTCCAAATAGGTTACCCTCAAGAATTCATGTTTTCTCCTTGTAGCCCCATAGTGGGTTTTGGTGTATAAATTATGTTCTAAGATTGCTTGGTGTAAGATTGGTGGTCCATTCAATTGGGAATTGGTATTAAACCTTGTGAGAACCCTGGTTCTATCCCTAGATTAGTAGGGTTGAGTTGTGTGAGTTAATGCTATAAGGGTGTAGGAGATTGTATTATAAAACCAATCTTAATTATGGGTTTTGGGAACTCTTTGTCAGAGCCCTAGTTTGTATGTTGGAAGGGGTATTAAGGACCTCTAAGTGTTTATTTTGGGTATAGATTAGGGCTCTTCTCCAATGATACTAGTAGGTCCTAATGTTCCTTAATAAGTCCTAATGTTCCTTAATAGGTCCTAATGTGTCTTAATAGGTCCTAACATGTCTTATTAGGTACAAATGGGTCCTAAATGTTTATCCAACACATTAGGACCCCTTATGATACATTAGTACCACTTATGACCCCTACGTATCTTAAGGAAACCTAAGGGGTTCTAGTAGGTTCTAATGTTCCTTAATAAGTCATATTATGTCTTAATAGGCCCTAACATGTCCTTTTAGGTACAAATGGGTCATAAATGGTCATTTGACACATTAGGACCCCTATGTGTCTTAAGGGGGCCTAAGCAGTCCTAGTAGGTCCTAATGTGTCTTCATAGGTCCTAATATGTATTAAGAGGTCCTAACATATCTTATTAGGTATTAATGGGTCCTAAATGATCATAGGATACATTACTACCCCTCAGGATACATCAGTGTCACTTAGGACCCCTATGTGTCTTATGGGTACCTAAGGGGTCCTTGTAGGTCATAATGTGTTTTAATAGGTCCTAATTGTTAGTAATAGTCCCAAGAGATAACTAAGAGGGTCGGGGGGGGGGGGGGGGGTTGGGGGTAAATTAGTTATCTACAAGATTTAATTATTTATCTAATTAAATACAGAAGAACATTAAGCACAAACACAATATGAGAACACTTAACACAACACCATAATTTTGGTTACAAGGAAACCCAAATAGGTTAAAACCACATTGGGAATTAGCACCCACTATAAACTACACTAGAGTATTATGATCCTTGTTAGAAGATCTTACAATCATGTTAGGAGTTGATCTTTACAATTCATTAAGTATAGTGACTTGGTCAAGGGTCAAACCTTGTTACACTAATACATTTGGGGTGAAATTGTGACGGCAATTTGCGACGGCAGTCAAATGTCATGCGGTTTTGGCTTTTTTTTTTTCAAATATAGCCCGACACCGTCGCAATTTGCGACGACAATACATTTGGCATTGTCGCAATTGCGACGTTGTCGGGATATAAGAGCAAAATTAAAAAGGAACGTTGTCATTTGTGTTTTCAACAGCGCCGTAACCCTTCGCGAAATCACATCAGGATATAAGGGCAAAAAAAATAAGAACGTTGTCATTTGTGTTTTCAACAGCGCCGTAACCCTCTGCGAAATCACATCGGGATATAAGGGCAAAAAAAACAAGAACGTTGTCATTTGTGTTTTCAACAGCACTGTAACCCTCCGCGAAATCACAGCTACAATTTCTGAGTACATTGGGTTTATTTTTCTTTTGTCATTATTATGTAATCTGGTATTCAGCTGTTAGAGAGCTAAAATACCCAGAAATGAGGACATATCTATGTTGAATTTATTGTTAGTGGCTTTGGTTATTTAGAAGTTTAATTTTATTTGTTCATCTTTCAAGCACAAACATTTTGTGGACCGTAACGTCTTCATTGTTTCGGGTATGCAGTGAAACAGCCCTAACTTGCAATTGCGATGTTGTCGGGATATAAGGGCAAAAAAAAAAAAGGAACGTTGTCATTTGTGTTTTCAACAGCACCGTAACCCTCCGCGAAATCACATCGGGATATAAGGGCAAAAAAAACAAGAACGTTGTCATTTGTGTTTTCAACAGCGCCGAGAGAGATTCCCTCCGCGAAATCACAGCTACAATTTCTGAGTACGTTGGGTTTATTTTTCTTTTGTCATTATTATGTAATCTGGTATTCAGCTGTTACAGAGCTAAAATACCCAGAAATGAGGACATATCTGTGTTGAATTTATTGTTAGCGGCTTTGGTTATTTAGAAGTTTAATTTTATTTGTTCATCTTTCAAGCACAAACATTTTGTGGACTGTAATGTCTTCATTGTTTTGGGTATGCAATGAAACATCCCTAACTTGCGACTACCTTCACGGTACTTGTGTACATTATCATGTTGTCTTTATAGTGACTGTCCTCATTCAAGTGGCAATTACACAAGGGACAGTCACTGTGAGATGTCCTCATTTGTGACAAGGACAGTCACACTTAGGACATCTCATAGTGATATTCCCTTGTGTAATTTCCACTTGAATGTATTGCTATTGAACCACATTAATGCTTTTCTTCTTCAACAAATGAGGACAGTCACTGTAAAGACAACATGATAATGTACACAATTACCAAAAAATGATCTTGTTATTTGATGTAACACTTTGTCTTGCTCACTCCCTATCCTTCACTAGGGTCTCTTTAGGCCAATGTTTTGACTTGATAGGGTACTTAACTATCCCTACACTCTTTAGGTATCTCTACCCAAGATCCCACTCCTTCAACTAGTGCACACCAACAAGAAATACAACGAACTCTGCTCAATACCAATCTAGCTACTAGGACACTCCTAGTCTTGTCTTCACAAATTGAAACACATTCAACTAGAACTTTACTCCATGGAGAGGCTGGCCACTAGGACCTCTATTGGTTTCAATATTACTCCTTCACCTATACTTTTCATCAGTACTTCAATCCGGTTCATCAAACCATGCCAATTGCACCCAAAAATAGGCTGCTAGCAATTAGGCCTTTGTCAAGCCTTTTTGTTTATATTAAGCCACCTAAAGGGCTTAGGATTCAGATGCCCTTTATTGAGAACTCCAAGATATCTAAGGTCTTCTCCTCCTAGATTTTTTGTACACCAACTGCTACAGCCATGCCTGAAAACAAGTATTTTGACACAACTTGGACAGTCTGACTAAGAGTTTGTTTTCTTAGCAGCCAAAGAAACTCACCCAATCTTCTAATTTGAATTGGGGCTTCTTTAGATGTGTTTCTACCTCTCCATGAGATTTTAGTTGAAGCAACCAATGCATTCAACTTGTTGTAATCTTCTTGTAATGATTTGTCATCCCTAACTGTGCTCAACTGACTCACCTAGGACATCATTGCAAACATAGAAAATGAGCTTCCCAGGGCCCCTCCTTCCAAACATATAGTACATGGAGTCTCCTCACCCATTCCAAGAGCCCGTACAAAATTGACAATGGAATGATGAGCTAAGACTCCATTTGTTCAACCTGCCTGGTTCAAACCAATGATAGGGTACTTAACAAAAGAATTAACAAACTAGTTGGAATGCTTCAAAACTCAAAAAAAACACAACACAGAATAAAAAAACAACTCGTACTAACTTTTCCAATAGACACTGCGAGCTATCTAATCCATTAATCAACTGAAAACAAAGAAACAAAAAACCTCAAGAATTCACTAAAACTGTGTTACTCTACAAATCTTCTTAATTCCAAATGTTTTTCCCCCCAACCTTTTGCACAGATCGATGGAGGCCTCTTATAGTTGATCTGATGCCTAATTCAATGGTTTCATATAGTTACATAACCATCTTACTCGAAAATGCTCCCTTGCACAAATGTTGTCAATGTTGTGAATGACAACATTGACAACTTGTTACAACCTTTGGGATTTTGGTTCAAAACTTATTGTTCAAACACCATAAGACCCTAACCATGACTTAGTTAGGCTATTTAGACCTCACATAGGCCACTTCTACACTTCTTTGCCCAATTTGACCCCTAAATGCTTCATTCCCACTTTTGCCACAATATTGGTAACTTGGGTACAAATTGGCACTTGCCTTCACAAAGGTCACACATGAGGACATCTCACAGTGATCGATTGTCCCTTGTGTAATTGCCACTTGAATGTATTGCTATTGAACCACATTATTGCTTTTCTTCTTCAACAAATGAGGACAGTCACTCTAAAGACAACATGATAATGTACACTCACTGTAAGGACAGTCACAAATGAGGACATCTCACAGTGACTGTCCCTTGTGTAATTGCCGCTTGAATGTATTGCTATTGAACCACATTAATGCTTTTCTTCTTCAACAAATGAGGACAGTCACTCTAAAGACAACATGATAATGTACACTCACTGTAAGGATAGTCACAAATGAGGACATCTCACAGTGACTGTCCCTTGTGTAATTGCTGCTTGAATTACACAAGGGACAGTCATTGTGAGATGTCCTCATTTGTGACAAGGACAGTCACACATGAGGACATCTCACAGTGATTGTCCCTTGTGTAATTGCCACTTGAATGTATTGCTATTGAACCACATTAATGCTTTTCTTCTTCAACAAATGAGGACAGTCACTCTAAAGACAACATGATAATGTACACTCACTGTAAGGACAGTCACAAATGAGGACATCTCATAGTGACTGTCCCTTGTGTAATTTCCGCTTGAATTACATAAGGGACAGTCATTGTGAGATGTCCTCATTTGTGACAAGGATAGTCACACATGAGGACATCTCACAGTGATTGTCCCTTGTGTAATTGTCACTTGAACGTATTGCTATTGAACCACATTAATGCTTTTCTTCTTCAACAAATGAGGACAGTCACTCTAAAGACAACATGATAATGTACACTCACTGTAAGGACAGTCACAAATGAGGACATCTCACAATGACTGTCCCTTGTGTAATTGCCGCTTGAATTACACAAGGGACAGTCATTGTGAGATGTCCTCATTTGTGACGAGGACAGTCACACATGAGGACATCTCACAGTGATTGTCTGTAATGTCCCCTTTTTGGCTAACTTGGAAAACAGGAACAATTACTCCACTTCTCAGACTTACTCTATCAGATACTTACAATTAAACTAAGTAATGGAGGTTACTTAAGATATCAACCGCTATTTCAGATTCAATCACAATATGTGTGCAAGATGATATTGATACCAATATGTTTAATAGCACTGTCGGATATAATGATATGAAATATGCTATGAATATGATGTTTCCTATCACTTATAGTGATAGTATAATGATGCTATGTCTGATATAAACAATATCAATATACAATCAATAAGTATTGCTTACAGCAATGTATTTGCTGTGTCTGATATGATGATGTAATTATGCAAATGTGTAATATCGCTATGAGTGATATGTTGCTATATCAGATTCTGAATTATATGCTTGCAACTTCAAATATTGATGTTGTTTCTGACTATCCTTTCTATCTGTGCAATCATGGTGTTGTCTCTGATCTGCAATGATAAACTTGAAACCAAACTGCCAAAGGCAGATGCTCTATTGAGTATATCCAAATATGGATAAGTAAATAAAGTTCTAATGATGCCTTGAGTGACTGACGAGAATGCATTCTTATATTGTCTTTAACAAATGAAGAGATGCTATGAATGAGACGTGTCTTGTTTCTTCCTCCATGTCCCTTTGTTAATCACACCTTTCCATAATCCGACAGTTCACATAATATTATTTCATTATTTTCTGATCATAGATAACTCCCAGATTGACTCAATATCAAATCTTTTTATGAAGGTAATCTTCCTTAATTGGTAGTGCAACCAGTAGTTAACATCCATTGTGTTTGTATTAGTTTGGTCTAACTATCATTAGTATTTAGTCAATCGATATTAACTCTTGCCTTATCCCATATTGTTATGATTATATCCAATCTTTCTACTCTGATATAAGTCGATATCATTTTCTGATAATTGTCCATTTATTGGTTGATTGCTGGTAATGGAGTTTGATCTTCAAATTGACTTCCATTCCTATTAATACTTAAGGATACATTGTACTTATTATCCATGACTGATGCCTCATTCATCAATAGCTTGTGATATAATCACTGATGCTTTTATGTTTCTACAAGATGTGGTTTATCTCAAACAATCGATAATCTTTCAATCCTTTAGTCGATATCCTCCTATGTGGTATCTATTGATATAGATAGTAGAATTCAATCTAGTTTATGTTATTGTCATGATAACATAGGAAGTGATGGTGCATATTTGCTAGCGGGTCTTCATGTTTGATATTGCTTTATCGGATATGTCATTGTCTAAACTTGTGCAATTAATGATTATTTATAATATATGAATGGTTATCCTTCTTGCTTATCAATACATCTTCTGAAACACATAGCGACCTATCCCTTATTCATATCATGTTGATCTTGACTTCATAGTATTTGGTTCATTAATCATCCTCTCATGGTATCGATGTGTAATGACTAGTGATTGTTGTATCACTTCTTCATTCCTCATCATGATAGATAATGCAGATGTTTAATGTAGATGTATATCGATTACAGATATTCGATATTGCTTTAAACGTTATTATTATTATTATTATTATTAATGTTATTGTTATTATTAAATATTATAATTAATGATGTTAGTAATATTAATAATATTATAATAAATGTTATTATAGTGATAACATATTATTTTATATTGAGAGGTTTATTAATATTATTTATATATTAAAATTATTATATCAATAATTGATTTAATATTATTACTTAATATATTATTATAATATAATATATATAATTTATTAATAATTATTTATTATTAATTTATATTATAATTATAATCATAATTATATTATTTATTAATATTTTAATATTATTTAATTAACATATTACTTATTATGCTAACTATATATTATTATTATCTTTTGATAATAATTATATATTATTGTTATATACCGTTAATAATAGATTATTATATATCATCTAATCATTTTATTATTATACTAAGTTCAATATGTCATGGCTCATGACATTGTCCCTTGTGTAATTGCCACTTGAATGTATTGCTATTGAACCACATTAATGCTTTTTCTTCTTCAACAAATGAGGACAGTCACTCTAAAGACAACATGATAATGTACACTCATTGTAAGGATAGTCACAAATGAGGACATCTCACAGTGACTGTCCCTTGTGTAATTGCCACTTGAATTACACAAGGGACAGTCATTGTGAGATGTCCTCATTTGTGACAAGGATAGTCACACATGAGGACATCTCACAGTGATTGTCCCTTGTGTAATTGCCACTTGAATGTATTGCTATTGAACCACATTAATGCTTTTCTTCTTTAACAAATGAGGACAGTCACTCTAAAGACACCATGATAATGTACACTCACTGTAAGGACAGTC
Organism: Chamaecyparis obtusa; assembly: GCA_027943335.1. Lineage (NCBI taxonomy): Eukaryota > Viridiplantae > Streptophyta > Pinopsida > Cupressales > Cupressaceae > Chamaecyparis > Chamaecyparis obtusa. Next base: position 53,207 of record BSBK01011887.1, on the reverse strand, counting down.
ACAAATGAGGACATCTCATAGTGACTGTCCCTTGTGTAATTGCCACTTGAATGTATTGCTATTCAGCCACATTAATGCTTTTCTTCTTCAACAAATGAGGATAGTCACTCTAAGGACAACATGATAATGTACACTCACTGTAAGTCTACATTATCATGTTGTATTACAAATGGACCTTATGTTCGTCGGGATATAAGTGCAAAAAAAAAAAGTTGTCATTTGTATTCAAGTGGCAATTACACAAGGGACAGTCACTGTAAAGGCAACATGATAATGTAGAGAAACGTTGTCATTTGTATTTTCAACAGTGCCGAGAGAGATTCCCTCCGCGAAATCACAGCTACAATTTTTGAGTACGTTGGGTTTATTTTTCTTTTGTCATTATTATGTAATCTGGTATTCAGCTGTTACAGAGCTAAAATACCCAGAAATGAGGACATATCTGTGTTGAATTTATTGTTAGCGGCTTTGGTTATTTAGAAGTTTAATTTTATTTGTTCATCTTTCAAGCACAAACGTTTTGTGGACCGTAACATCTTCATTGTTTCGGGTATGCAATGAAACAGCCCTAACTTGCAACTACCTTCACGGTACTTGTGTACATTATCATGTTGTCTTTACAGTGACTGTCCTCATTCAAGTGGCAATTACACAAGGGACAGTCACTGTGAGATGTCCTCATTTGTGACAAGGACAGTCACACATGAGGACATCTCACAGTGACTATCCCTTGTGTAATTGCCACTTGAATGTATTTCTATTCAACCACATTTATGGGCCCATTTGGACCACAGCACACAGTAGCATCTACAGAGAAGAATATCCCAGGTGTAACAAGTTGTAAGAATATACCAACAGTTCTAAGAAGTTCCCTAGCACATAGTAGCATCTACAAAGAAGAATATACAACATGAGGGAAGCCACTGTAAAGACAACATGATAATGTACACTCATTGTATGTGTACATTATCATGTTGTCTTTACAGTGACTATCCTCATTCAAGTGGAAACTACACAAGGGACAGTCACTGTGAGATGTCCTCATTTGTGACAAGGACAGTCACACATGAGGACATCTCACAGTGACTGTCCCTTGTGTAATTGCCACTTGAATGTATTGCTATTCAACCACATTTATGGGCCCGTTTGGACCGCGGCACATAGTAGCATCTACAGAGAAGAATATCCCAGGTGTAACAAGTTGTAAGAATATACCAACAGTTCTAAGAAGTTCCCTAGCACGTAGTAGCATCTACAGAGAAGAATATAGAACATGAGGGCAGCCACTATAAAGACAACATGATAATGTACACTCATTGTATGTGTACATTATCATGTTGTCTTTACAGTGACTGACCTCATTCAAGTGGCAATTACACAAGGGACAGTCACTGTGAGATGTCCTCATTTGTGACAAGGACAGTCACACATGAGGATATCTCACAGTGACTGTCCCTTGTGTAATTACCACTTGAATGTATTGCTATTCAACCACATTTATGGGCCCGTTTGGACCACGGAACACAGTAGCATCTACAAAGAAGAATATCCCAGGTGTAACAAGTTGTAAGAATATACCAACAGTTCTAAGAAGTTCCCTAGCACATAGTAGCATCTTCTAATTGTCTATACCACTTCACAAGGTATTGTTTGCACACATTGTTTTTGGTTCTTTTGATGACCCTTGTTTTGAAATTGCTATTAGGCCTTGTAGCTTATATGTTTTGATTGCTGGAGAGCTTCTAAAGCTAAGCAAGAAGACCATTGCGCGAGTTATAGCCACGCGCTCAGGTTTGAAAATTGTATATTTTTTAATCTAATATATATTTTAACTAGACTTTTAGCTTATTTTTGCTATATATTTTAATCTAAAGGGAATCATGGATGTGAACTTGAAATAATTTTGTACTTAGTTCTTATGGAGAGAATAGTAGTAGTTTACGGTCTAATATCAAATAGAGTTTTCCAATTACAGAAAGTTAATGAATTCTAATAGCTTATATGTTTTGATTGCTGGAGAGCTTCTAGAGCTAAGTAAGAAGACCATTGCACGAGTTATAGCTGCGCGCTCAGGTTTGAAAATTGTATATATTTTAATCTAATGCATATTTTAATCCTTTTGCCATGTCATGTAATATGTCTTGCCTTGTAGCTTATATGTTTTGATTGCTAGAGAGCTTCTAGAGCTAAGCAAGAAGACCATTGCACTAGTCGTAGCTGCGTGCTCAGGCATGAAAATTGTATATTTTTTAATCTAATGTATATTTTAACTAGACTTTTAAAATATTAAAGGATTTAACTAGGTCTAAGAAGATTTGTGTACTTTTGACAATTTTGCTTAGTCACTGAAAGTTGTAGACCAAAGTTTTCATAGCCCAATTTTTGCTTCCTGCGAAGAATGATCATGTCAGATAATATAAGTGAAGAACAAAATAGGGAGACAATCGCTAGATTGTGGTCTAACTTGAAAAGAAAAGGTGATGGAAAATGTTATTGTCCCTGCAAAATTTGTAAGGGCTTAAACCGTAGAAGACTGCTAATCAAAACAGTTAAGAGACATTGTAGGGAGAATGGTCACATTGAAGGGGGGCATGACTATCATCCACTGGTAAGTTGTTCATTATATCATTTTAACAATTTATATACATAAGAAATCACTTGATGATGAGTTGAAGATCATGGTTTATTTATGTTAATCAATTTTATATAGGTTGATCTCCCCAGGGAAGTACATGATATGGAGGAACATGGGGGTGCGAATATCCAAGGTGAAGATAATGATCCCATGGAAGATGACGATCATGCACCAGAAAACACAATTGAAGATGATGGTATAAATACATTGATCCATGACACATTTAGTCCAAGCGTATCTGATCATGATGATGATGATAGCCTCGATGTACCTCTACTTGAGAAGGCATACGAGCCCCTATACAAAGACTCCCAAACAACTCTTCTCTCTGCTGTATTGTTGTTGTTGAACTTGAAGGTTATGAATGGTTTATCCAACATAACAATGTCACGTATGTTAAGGTATGTCATATATGTCTTTATAGTTAACAAAGGGTGAATAATGTACCACTAATATTGTTTATATTAACAACTTATATTTTTTGTTGTAGATTGATAGGCTAGTTTTTGTTACCACCATCAAATATTCTACCTCGCTCATATCGAGAATTATCTGCTATTATGAAAGATATTGGAATGGAGTATCAAGCAATACATGCTTGTCCCAATGATCATATTATATATTATAAAGAACATGAATTTGCAACACAATGCCCTGTATGTCATATGAGTAGATATCGAACAGATCGAATAACAAAAAAGGTGCCTCACAAGGTTCTTCGTTACATCCCCATTATTCCACGGATGCGACAATTATTCAGGTGTACTAGCTTGGCACAATTTATGGATTAGCCCTGTTTAGTAGAGAATATTAAACTATATTCTTGAAACAAAGTGAAGCTCAATAAGATACTAAATGAGTCAAAATGGTTATCAAGGTCCTCTATCCATAAGATACTTGTAGTCAAAATGGTTATTAATAAGATACTTGTAGTCAAAATGGTTATCTAGGTCCTCTATCCATTCCATAAGTTCTTCACCATTCAAACTTCCTCCATAACAAGGAATGTGCTCTAGGTTAGTCATGAAGCCTAGTATGGACTCTCTGTCAGATAGAGCCACTATTTCAGAGCCTTTTCTGTGCATTTCCTTCAAGCACTGTACGTACAATGTACGGATGTGAAAGGGAGGGCAGACCAGTGTGGACGTTAGAGTATTTATATCTTATGCTTTGAGAGTTTATTTGGTAGATTCAAGACACCTTATATCAAAGTTATTCCTTTTTCTTATCTGTTGTTCTGTCAAACCCTCATTTTTTGGGTTATTGCATTCAAATAGCCTTAACTTGCAAATAAACCATAGGATATCCTCTGTTCTTTGTAAAATGCAAGTTAAGGGGGTTTATTTTCATATTTTAAAAGCTTTGGAATAGGATACTAAGCCAGAGAATTTTGAGAGCAAGCCCTAGGTCAAGAATCTCAATGTTCTTGACTAGGAGTTGATGGATTATGCAAGATCAGAGGGTAGCGGCAAGTAAAGGACCTCAAACCTTGTTGAATCTAGATCTTTAGAGCATGGTGGACATCTTCAAACTCTGATCTTGGTTTCATGCACCCATTTTCAATGTCTTGTTTTGGAACCCACACCCAAAGGCATGCATTAGGTCTGCGGACTCAATAAGGACATTGATATGCTGGAGTGGAGTCAGGGTCTGGGAGTTGGAGGATTGTTAGAACATCAAAAAGGGTACTCAAAAAACAGATAAGTTCATAAGGTCCTTTGTCAAATTGAAGAGTTATTGCTGCAAAACAGGTTTTGGAGACCTACTAGAGTCACTAGGTCTATTTGGACCCGTTTGGACCACGACACATAGTAGCATCTACAGAGAAGAAGTTTGGTATGCAATGGTCTTGAAACCTCCTGAGAAATTCTTGGTATGCATTTTTGTGGTGCAAAAGCTTCGTTGAAAGAGAAAAAGAAGAAAAGAATAGAAATGATTTTTTTTCTTTTTATGTCATATACTGTAACCAGCTACTTATAACTTGCAAAAATTATTATAACCATTTGAAATTGAAACTTAGTTTAATGCGAAACTGAGAACTGCTTTATTAGAGCTTTCTGTGATTTAGATTCAGACATCAAGAACATTGTTTGCCTAATATTGTGATTAATGTTTATTTATTAATATCTCATACTGACAAACAATTGATAATTGTAGGGAAAATGTCATTGGGGGTCTTTGAGGATCCACCAGAAGCCAAGGAGAAAATGTATTCAAATGCTAAAGATGGTGTAACAGTCCTTACAGCTGTTGAACCTTGCTGTGTAGATCATCTCCGATTCTCCAAGTTCAATAGTACTGTGGTATTCCTTTGGATACTTCTAATGGTAAATTTCAGACATCAAGTTCTTTCCGTATGAAACTACTACATTTGTAATCTGTAGTTTTAAACTTTTAGTTTATAAATGTTCATCAGCTTTAGTTCGTATGTTTCCATTTCAAGTATGATTAATGAAGTTACCTTTATCACAGGATTAAAGTGAGCAGTCAGCATACTGGTATGGAGCTGGCAGCATTGATACGGTGACTAGGGCATCGTTTAATGGTGGTATTGTGTTTTCCCATATTTAGGGCATCGACCTTTTGAAGCATTGCCTTCGTCTTTCTTAAGTCTGAGTTTTAAGTTTGTTTATCTCTCTCGGAGCTGTTGAAAATACAAATGACAACATTCTTGTTTGTTTTGCCCTTATATCCCGATGTGATTTCACGGAGGGTTACGGCACTGTCAAAAACACAAATGAAAACACAAATCCCTTGTGTAATTGCCACTTGAAGGAGGACAGTCACTGTAAAGACAACATGATAATGTACACTTACAGTGAGTGTACATTATCATGTTGTCTTTAGAGTGACTATCCTCATTTGTTGAAGAAGAAAAGCATTAATGTGGCTGAATAGCAATACATTAAAGTGGCAATCACACAAGGGAGAGTCACTGTGAGATGTCCTCATTTGTGACTGTCCTTACAGTGAGTGTACATTATCATGTTGTCTTTAGAGTGACTGTCCTCATTTGTTGAAGAAGAAAAGCATTAATGTGGTTCAATAGCAATACATTCAAGTGGCAATTACACAAGGGACAATCGATCATTGTGAGATGTCCTCATGTGTGACTATCCTTGTCACAAATGAGGACATCTCACAATGACTGTCCCTTGTGTAATTGCCACTTGAAGGAGGACAGTCACTGTAAAGACAACATGATAATGTACACTTACAGTGAGTGTACATTATCATGTTGTCTTTAGAGTGACTATCCTCATTTGTTGAAGAAGAAAAGCATTAATGTGGCTGAATAGCAATACATTCAAGTGGCAATCACACAAGGGACAGTCACTGTGAGATGTCCTCATTTGTGACTGTCCTTACAGTGAGTGTACATTATCATGTTGTCTTTAGAGTGACTGTCCTCATTTGTTGAAGAAGAAAAGCATTAATGTGGTTCAATAGCAATACATTCAAGTGGCAATTACACAAGGGACAATCGATCACTGTGAGATGTCCTCATGTGTGACTATCCTTGTCACAAATGAGGACATCTCACAATGACTGTCCCTTCTATAATTGCCACTTGAATGAGGACAGTCACTGTAAAGACAACATGATAATGTACACATACAATGAGTGTACATTATCATGTTGTCTTTACAGTGGCTGCCCTCATGTTGTATATTCTTCTCTGTAGATGCTACTATGTGCTACGGAACTTCTTAGAACTGTTGGTATATTCTTACAACTTGTTACACCTAGGATATTCTTCTCTGTAGATGCTACTGTGTGCTGTGGTCCAAACGGGCCCATAAATGTGGTTGAATAGTAATACATTCAAGTGGCAATTACACAAGGGACAGTCACTGTGAGATGTCCTCATGTGTGACTATCCTTGTCACAAATGAGGACATCTCACAGTGACTGTCCCTTGTGTAATTGCCACTTGAATGAGGATAGTCACTGTAAAGACAACATGATAATGTACACAAGTACCGTGAAGGTAGTTGCAAGTTAGGGCTGTTTCATTGCATACCCGAAACAATGAAGATGTTACGGTCCACAAAACGTTTGTGCTTGAAAGATGAATAAATAAAATTAAACTTCTAAATAACCAAAGCCGCTAACAATAAATTCAACACAGATATGTCCTCATTTCTGGGTATTTTAGCTCTGTAACAGCTGAATACCAGATTACATAATAATGACAAAAGAAAAATAAACCCAACGTACTCAGAAATTGTAGCTGTGATTTCACGGAGGGAATCTCTCTCGGCACTGTTGAAAATACAAATGACAACGTTTCTCTACATTATCATGTTGCCTTTACAGTGACTGTCCCTTGTGTAATTGCCACTTGAAGGAGGATAGTCACTGTAAAGACAACATGATAATGTACACTTACAGTGAGTGTACATTATCATGTTGTCTTTAGAGTGACTATCCTCATTTTTTGAAGAAGAAAAGCATTAATGTGGCTGAATAGCAATACATTCAAGTGGCAATCACACAAGGGACAGTCACTGTGAGATGTCCTCATTTGCGACTGTCCTTACAGTGAATGTACATTATCATGTTGTCTTTAGAGTGACTGTCCTCATTTGTTTAAGAAGAAAAGCACTAATGTGGTTCAATAGAAATACATTCAAGAGGAAATTACACAAGGGACAATCGATCACTGTGAGATGTCCTCATGTGTGACTATCCTTGTCACAAATGAGGACATCTCACAATGACTGTCCCTTCTGTAATTGCCACTTGAATGAGGACAGTCACTGTAAAGACAACATGATAATGTACACATACAATGAGTGTACATTATCATGTTGTCTTTACAGTGGCTTCCCTCATGTTGTATATTCTTCTCTGTAGCTGCTACTATGTGCTACGGAACTTCTTAGAACTGTTGGTATATTCTTACAACTTGTTACACCTGGGATATTCTTCTCTGTAGATGCTATTGTGTGCCATGGTCCAAAAAGGCCCATAAATGTGGTTGAATAGCAATACATTCAAGTGGCAATTACACAAGGGACAGTCACTGTGAGATGTCCTCATGTGTGATTGTCCTTGTCACAAATGAGGACATCTCACAGTGACTGTCCCTTGTGTAATTGCCACTTGAAGGAAAAAAGCATTAATGTGGTTCAATAGCAATGTATTCAAGTGGAAATTACACAAGGGATAATCACTCTGAGGTTTCCTCATTTGTGACTATCCTTACAGTGAGTGTACATTATCATGTTGTCTTTACAGTGACTGTCCTCATTTGTTGAAGGAAAAAAGAATTAATGTGGTTCAATAGTGATGCAGAGTAGGTAGGGCTTTTAGAATATACAAATATACATCCTTAACTCTCATTCCACCAAGGAAGAAGGAATTCCAATGGTTGAAACGTGAGTTAAGGTCTTTACATCAGTCAAACCCTGAAAATGAGGGTTTGTAATCAATGCACAGAAAATTTGAAATAACTTAGATATAAAATAAAGAGAATCAATCAAACCAACTTCCAAAGCATCAGATGTCACTATTACAACTTCCAAGAAAATTTATCATCCAACCACCATCCGTACAGCCGTACAGAGTTCATTTTTCACCAGAAATGCACTAAAATAGGGTTATTTTTATTTTTTATGAAAGCAAAATGATTACAATACTGGTTCTCTGTCTGTCTTCGACCATTTGAAGCCTAAAATAGGCTCTCCAAATGTTGGTTCAACCATCTATGTGGTTAGAACAATTTATCCAACAAATGTCAACTTTGCTAAGAAACTTTTAAAGTTGCATTACAACTTTGCAAACAACTTTGCCGAGAAGGTTAAAAATGTGTTGTGAAACTTTAGGAACCTTATTAAAGTTATTTTGGCCCTTCAAACTTCTTAACAACATCTAAAAGACACCTAATAAACACTTACTATGCTCATTTAATCCAAGGACTCAAAAGATGCCCAAGGTTTATAAGTCACCAAGGGGTCTTGTGTCCAACAAGTGGATGTTTATAAGGAGATAAAATCAATCCTTAATATTTATTACAAACCAAGAAAACATCTAAAACTCCTATTCTAATTTATTGTCATTCAAAAAGACTCTGATTTGTCATTCAAAAAGACTCTGATTTGTCAATCAAAAGGACCTTTCACCAGTCAGTCCTTCAAAGCTCCAAGGTGAAAATCTTATGTTCCAATTGATAGGATTTGACTCCTTGGCTTCATGGCAACTTCCTTCAATCATGGTGTCTTTGGCTTGCATTAGGGATGCCCCTGCATCAAATAGCAATGCATTCAAGTGGCAATTACACAAGGGACAGTACATGCCCATTAAAGTTGGTATTTTGTTATCCAGCATGACAATGGAGACAACATACTCTGTGTCAATTTTACTGATCAAATTTCCCTCCACCAGGCAAAGCAACAATCTAGGTATGATAAGGTGAAATTTTGTAGTCCTTTTGGGTATGATAACAGTTCCAGTTTCCAATAAGATGGTTCATTTTTATAATCTAGCTTCAATTTCTCTTGTGAAAATCTTTTTTTCATTTTATGGGTGGTAAAATATAATTATTATGCTAGAGGTGTGTACTTATGGATGATAATGAAACAAAATGATAAGATTTAAGACTCTTGTTTTTTTTTTAAATAGCAATTTAAGTTTCCTTCTATTATAAATTACAGTTTTTCTATTTTTTAATGTATCAATTTTATTTATGAAATATAAATATATTAATAATGTTTTAGTCTTTTTAGGATTAGTTTATATCAATTCTATGTATCATCATTCGTCATTCAATTGTCAGTATTATTAATTTAGACTGTGCAATTGTAGAACTACTCGAATATGGGTTGGATGGATACTCAAGCAGGGGAACCCTCCTCAAATATCTCAAGCAGTGAACTTGGAAAAATGTGTCCTAAAGGAACCCTTTCCATCAGAGAGATAAAAGTACAAACAAGTAAAAGAAGCAAGCTCTGCAAATATGTTTTTGAGAAGAAAAATGATAGATTATTCGAGTATGGTTCATGAGGTATATCTAAAAAGACATTTTTTTTCTTATTATAATAAAAGAGGAAGTTGTGAATGTCAAAGTTGAGTGAAACAAAAATTATTTTCATCAAATTTTGTTAGGCTTGCTTTTGGGAATAGTTTCTTACAATATTGCTATTAAGATTTTTATTGTGTAGTTTTTAGATTAGGTTTATAAAATTATATTTCATGAGTAGTGATTCATATTAATCAATTAACGATACTTTTGGAAGGTATTTTCAATGTGTCAAATTTTGATATTTTTACAAGAATTAGATTGTGTAATTTTTTTAATTAAAGTCATTGACTCATATTTCATAAATAATAGTTCTCATGAATCCATCTCTTATAAGATTGAATAGTCTATTTAGGAAGTATTTCTAATAGTATGTCAAATTATGATATTACTATTACCATTAGATTGCATGGCTTTGAAGTCAACCTCGTTGACCCATATTCTTCTCTGTAGATGCTACTATGTGCTAGGGAACTTCTTAGAACTGTTGGTATATTCTTACAACTTGTTACACCTGGGATATTCTTCTCTGTAGATGCTACTATGTGCCGCGGTCCAAACGGGCCCATAAATGTGGTTGAATAGCAATACATTCAAGTGGCAATTACACAAGGGACAGTCACTATGAGATGTCCTCATGTGTGACTGTCCTTGTCACAAATGAGGACATCTCACAGTGACTGTCCCTTGTGTAATTTCCACTTGAATGAGGACAGTCACTGTAAAGACAACATGATAATGTACACATACAATGAGTGTACATTATCATGTTGTCTTTACAGTGGCTGCCCTCATGTTTTATATTCTTCTCTGTAGATGCTACTATGTGCTAGGGAACTTCTTAGAACTGTTGGTATATTCTTACAACTTGTTACATCTGGGATATTCTTCTCTGTAGATGCTACTATGTGCTGTGGTCCAAATGGGCCCATAAATGTGGTTGAATAGCAATACATTCAAGTGGCAATTACACAAGGGACAGTCACTGTGAGATGTCCTCATGTGTGACTGTCCTTGTCACAAATGAGGACATCTCACAGTGACTGTCCCATTGTGTAATTGCCACTTGAATGAGGACAGTCACTGTAAAGACAACATGATAATGTACACAAGTACCGTGAAGGTAGTTGCAAGTTAGGGCTATTTCATTGCATACCCGAAATAATGAAGATGTTACGGTCCACAAAACGTTTGTGCTTGAAAGATGAACAAATAAAATTAAACTTCTAAATAACCAAAGCCGCTAACAATAAATTCAACACAGATATGTCCTCATTTCTAGGTATTTTAGCTCTGTAATAGCTGAATACCAGATTACATAATAATGACAAAAGAAAAATAAATCCAACGTACTCAAAAATTTTAGCTATGATTTCGCGGAGGGAATCTCTCTCGGTACTGTTGAAAATACAAATGACAACGTTTCTCTACATTATCATGTTGCCTTTACAGTGACTGTCCCTTGTGTAATTGCCACTTGAAGGAGGACAATCACTGTAAAGACAACATGATAATGTACACTTACAGCCCGTGTACATTATCATGTTCTCTTTAGAGTGACTATCCTCATTTGTTGAAGAATAAAAGCATTAATGTGGCTGAATAGCAATACATTCAAGTGGCAATTACACAAGGGACAGTCACTGTGAGATGTCCTCATTTGTGACTATCCTTATAGTGAGTGTACATTATCATGTTGTCTTTATAGTGACTGTCCTCATTTGTTGAAGGAAAAAAGCATTAATGTGGTTCATTAGCAATGTATTCCCAGCATCTGTACCTGCATCTCTCTTATATACTACAAGTTTCTTGCCATTAGAAATTGTAGTTCCCTCACGTGACATTGATGGTGAAGTGTTCTTTTCAAAACCATCATCTGTGGTTACCAATGCTCCTATTTTAGGCAATAAGTTTGTTGCATTCCATGAGCCATTGGTCAAGTTTCTTCTACGAGCTTCTGATGCCTCAAAATCTAAGCAGCGCCTACGCATGCCTCGTTGTGGTTGATTATCATTCTGTACATGAATTATAATGAGTAATCAGTTTTGGGCCTTGGAATCTTGTATGTAACATGCACAGGCATTTCATGGCTAAATGAATCTATTTTAAAAGCATCAACTTTTCTTACATGATGCTGGATACATAAGTAGAACAAGCGTATATCAAATTGGAAGCAATCAGAACTCCACAATGACATATTATTTAGAGTACTCTTCAGTTTAAGTAATAATGCATATATTGACACTGTAAAGACAACATGATAATGTACACTCACTGTAAAGACAACATGATAATGTACACTCACTGTAAGGACAGTCACAAATGAGGACATCTCACAGTGACTTTCCCTAGTGTAATTGCCACTTGAATGTATTTCTATTCAGCCACATTAATGCTTTTCTTCTTCAACAAATGAGGATAGTCACTATAAAGACAACATGATAATGTACATTATCATGTTGTCTTTAGAGTGACTATCCTCATTTGTTGAAGAATAAAAGCATTAATGTGGCTGAATAGCAATACATTCAAGTGGCAATTACACAAGGGACAGTCACTGTGAGATGTCCTCATTTGTGACTATCCTTACAGTGAGTGTACATTATCATGTTGTCTTTACAGTGGCTATCCTCATTTGTTGAAAGAAAAAAGCATTAATGTGGTTCATTAGCAATGTATTAAATAATTTCTTTTTTTTTAATCCACCCACGGGCATCGCAATTGCGATGGGAACCCATCGTAATGCGATGCAGGCACCCATCGCAATTCCTTGGGAGGCCCGTCACGATTACGATGACCCTCTGAAGCCATGCGACGGGGGGGTGACGCCCATGCCGCTAACAAATCTTAGCCACATTGTGACGGGCTATGTGTCGCAATTGCGACGACTACCCATAGACGTCGCAATTTGTGACTAAAAAATAGTGACGTCTATGGGTGTTGCTATTGCGACACATAGCCATCGCAAAGTGCCCCCAAATGTATTAGTGTTAGGAGTCTTTTATAATTAACCTTGTTAGGGTTGAGGACACACTCTCCAGGAGCACACTGCTCAAAGGGGTGAAGGTTGTAACCTTCTATTTAATAGATACACACCATATCTTGATCTTTGGTGAACTACAAGGTAGACCTGCTATCTTGATTAGTTCTAATGAATAGCATACACTTTCTTCTTTGTCACATAGATCTTCTATTGATGGCTCAATACTTTTCATCTTCCTCTCTACTCTTATCTTTCAACTATCTACCATACTTAACAATCACAAATGACTATCTATAAATATATTTCTCCAAATGATATAATCAAGTCATCCTATTATAAATTCCTTGAAATCATATTAGAGAAACAATACAACTCTCCAATAACATCTTAGTCATCTATACTAAGTACACAACACAAGATGGGACCGCCCAACTCAATATGAGTAGATGCATCACTTCACATAGTTAGCTCCACCAAATTGACTCAAACTTTACCCTCATGTTGAATTACATCATGCACTCTTAACTAAACATTCTTAACTCTTCTCCAAACACTAATCCAAACACACATACCAAAATGATAGGTGTAATTACAACTATAAAAACACTGTCGACTTCACCAGATAAACTTAGGAAACTATAACTCTCAACTGGAGACTTCATAATTGAAGATGTACTGAACATCTGACTCTACACCCATGAACATAGCACCATTCACATGTGTGCAACATAAATATAAACATGCAAGGCTCTACTACAATTGTACTGCAAATCACATACATAACTATTCCTGGGAGCTGTCAGGTTCACCACTGATACAAATAACTATATTACTCTCTTCACTCAGAATCAAACTCTGTGTCTATGGTATCATGCTGATAACATATCCATGCAACATATACTCAAGGCTCTCTTCATTAGGCTTCCACACATGGTGCTTACTACATGTTTTCATCAATGACAAACATATAGTCAACAATCTGGCTTGCTAGCAAATCTCCAATAATCTCCCCCTTTGGGTTTGATGGCAATATATGGAATGAAAAACACCACCAATCCAAGTGTATAATTCTTTTATAACATTCTGTATTTCCTCAATAAAACTTCCCTAAGGAGGAATCCTCCATCTACTGCTAAATTCTCTTAATATCAACTACTATATCTCCTTATTGTATACTCCCCCTTGCTATTTTGTTTCTTCTTGCTAAATACTCACTCCCCCTTTCTAGAATAAAATAACTATTTTATTTTTCATGACTATATACTACTCCCCCTTTGACATCAATGGAAAAGGGCACCAAAACAAATAAGCATCAATACTACTCCTAAAGTAGAGTAGTCAACCATTCATCAGTCACTAAGGACTGATGCACTCCTGCTAACTCTAATCAGATTGAGGGAAGCTAATTACTCCTAGCTTCTCCTTGAGATACTCAAAAGTATCCTTTGGTAAAGACATTGTGAAAATGTCAGCTAGCTGATCTTTTGTACTCACATAGTTCAACTTTACCTGTTTCTCTGCAACTTTCTCTCTTAGGAAGTGATATTTTATCTCAATGTGTTTTGTCTTTGCATGTATCACATGGTTCTTTGACATATTAATTGTGCTAGTGTTATCATAGTGAATAACAATAGGATGATCAATCTGAATACCAAAATACTTTATCATATGCTTGATCCATACAATTGTAGAACAATTTAATGCTACTGCTACATACTCTACTTCTATTGTTGATTGAGAGATACAATTCTACTTCTTGCTTGTCCAAGTAATAAGTCTATCTCCAAGGAACACTGCTCCTCTAGATGTACTCTTTTTATCATCAATACAACCTACCCAATATGCATTTGTGTACATATGAAGTTCTATATTCTTTGAACTAGGACAACATGAACCATAGTCTATAGTTCCTCTCAAATATCTGAATATCCTCTTTACTGCCATGAGATGACTTTGTTTAGGTTTTTCTACAAATATTCCAACAATACCAACTGCATTGGAAATATCTGGTCTAAATTGAGTAAGATATATGAATTTACCTATCATAGACTTGTAAAAGGTTGTCTATCACTGCAAAATCACCATCTTTTGAAATCTTGCATCTTATTATCATAGGGGTACTTACTGGCTTGCAATCATCCTTTTTGAATTTCTTCAATATCTCTTTCACATACTTAGTCTGATTAATGAATATACCTTTGTTTTTCTATTGCACATTCAATCCCAAAAAGTATTTGATAGGTCCAATCATGCTCATTTAAAATTTTCTTTGCATCTCTTTAGAAAATTCTGCACTTATCTTGTCATTACCACCAAAAATAATGTCATCAACAAAAATAGCAACAAGTAGTAATCCATCAAGTGTTTCTCTTAAGAATAAATTACAATTTACTACTCCTTTCTTGAATTCAATCTTAGTCAAGTATCCATCAAGTCTTTCATACCATTCTCTAGGGGCTTGCTTAAGTCCATAGAGGGCTTTCTTTAATCTGTATACCATATCAGGCCTGTCTAATAAGGTAAATCCTTCAGGCTTCTGTATGTAAACTTCTTCATTCAACTCTCCATTCAGGAATGCTGACTTGACATCCATTTGATATACCTTCAAATTTTTGAATGTAGCATAGGCTAAAAATAACTTTATGGCTTCCAATCTTCTTACAAGGGAAAATATATCTGAATAATCTATTCCTTCTCTTTGTGCATACCCTTTACATACTAATCTTTCTTTGTTTCTTACTACTATTCCATCTTCATACATCTTATTTCTAAATATCCATTTGGTTCTTCTCACATTTTTTTCACTAGGCCTAGGGACCAATTCCCAACTATCATTCTTAATTATCTGATCTAGCTCTTCTTTCATTTCCTTATGCCAATCTAAATCATTACACAGTTCAATATGTGAAACTAAACATACCTCTTCATTGGCTATGAAATTTTTTTCTTTTGATCTTGTCATGACTTTGTTGTTTTGATCTCCAATGATGTCTTCCTTCGAATGATATCTAGATGTTAATTTAGGAACATTAGGTGTGACTCTCTCATCAGACTTCTGAGATTCTTCTTCACTAATTTCAGGGTCATTGAATAATACATCAATACTATCAAACATTTCTTCAACAACTATTTCTTTATTGGTAGGTTTAGGTTCTTCTTCAATCATAGGTGCATAATCATGATATATTTCTTGATTCATAACCTTCTTATCAATCTTAACATTATCAATTTTAATGATCTTCTTCAATCTCAAGTTAAAACATCTATAAGCTTTTATTTTAGTAGAGTAACCAAGAAAAATACCTTCATCACTTCTTGCATCAAACTTGCCAATAACTTCATCTCTCTTGATGTAGCACTTGCTTCCAAAGATTCTGAAGTATTTGAGTGTAGGTACATTCCAAAACCATAGCTCATAAGGTGTCTTGTTTGCACCTCTCCTTAATTGAATTCTATTAATAGTATAGACTACAGTATTGACTGCATCTCTCTAATAGGTGTGTGTGACCTTTCCTTCAATCATGATGGTGCGTGTTGTGTGAAGTATGATCCTATGCCTTCTTTATGAAATTCCATTCTGCTGAGGGGTTCTAGGAGAACTTAGCTACCTCTTTATCCCATGCTCTTCATAGTACGCATAAAATCTGTCAGAGATAAATTCTCCTCCTCTATCTGATCTCAGACACTTTAGCTTTAATCCAGAATCATTTTCTACCTTAGCCTTGAATATTTTGAACTTCTCAAATAATTCTAACTTATCCTTTAAGAATGCAACCCACATCATTCTATAATAATCATAAACAAATAGAATAAAATACCTTTTACCATAGCATGATCTTGTTTGAGTTGGTCCACATAGGTTTGTATGCACTAGATCCAATTTGTTTTCTACTGAAGTATGCTTTCTTCTGAATGAATTTCTCACATGCTTTCCCATCACACATTCCCTTCATATTGTATCAATTGGTTTTAAAATGCTAGGAAGATATCTTACTTCTTTACATTGCTAATCTTTACTATATTATCAAAATTGATGTGACATAGTCTTTTGTGCCATAACCAAGTAACAAAACAACTTGCTTCAGGATTAAGAAAAAAAAAATACCTTTAATCTTTTAGCATGATGCAATCATCACACCTTCCTTGTTTTTAATGATGCACTTTCTGTCCTTGAATTCCAATTGATATCCTTTGTTAAGAAACTATCCAACACTTAGCAGGTTATGTTGCAAACCATCAACATATAGAACATCATCAATGTTGTTCTTTCCATCCAAGGTGATGGTGCCTCTACCTATGATAGGTTTAGGAGTGTTGTCTCTAAATCTAACCATGTCACCTTTGTACCTATCGATATGTACAAATATATCTTTGTATCATGTCATCTGATGTGAGCAACCATTGTTAATGATCCAATCTATCCTGATGTCTTCTTGTGAAATCAGTGCTAACTCTTGTAATTTCTTTTCATCTTCAAGTTCCATTTCATCAAACATTTTCTCCATATCTTCAAGAGCAATGAATCCAATTTCATCTTCTACAGAATCTTCATCTAATAATCCATCTTCAACATAGTAACATTCTTTTGTATTCTTAGGCTTGTAGTTAGTTTTGAACTTCTTGACTCTTGTAGGACACTTGGATGCAAAGTGACCAATCTTATTACATCAAAAGAATTTGAATGGTAACTAACCTTAATGTTTTCCTTTTCCTTTCTTTTCTTTCTTAGCAATCATAGCAATAAAATCATCTAGTGCTTTCTCTTCATCATCATCATCAAAATTACTAGAAGTGCTAAAGATTTTCTTACCATGGACTAAAGCTTTGAAGGCTATTTCACTTTTAGGCTCTGTCTTCAAACTTGATATCTCAAATGCTGCAATCTTGTTGATTAAGGTCTCTCTTTTGAAGTTTTGTGAAAACTACATAGTCTCATCTAGGATGTTTATCTTGCTCTCATATTCTGGTGTCAAAGTAGTCATCAAGTTATCCATTATGTCTTCTTCTAAAATTTCTCCACCATTGTTTTTGATTCTTGCAACTACTTCATTATTTTTTTGATTATACACTCTAATGTTCTCTTTAGGTAGCATCTCCAATGTATTGTACTTTTTATTCCATGTCTTTCTGCATGCATTCTTGGCTTCGATGTCTCCTTCAAAAATGTCTTCTACATACCTCCAAATCTTGTAGGCTTTATCTAGTTTCTTGATCTCTCAAAACTCACTATCAAACAAGGTGTTGATAAGGACTTCTTTGGAAATAGCATTTTGAGTGAACATATACTTTTGTTTAAGAGTTGTATCTTCATTTGCAAGATCTACTAGAGAGGGAATCTCAACTTTTTTAGTAGCTACTTCAAAAATCTCAAAAGAAATGCACTACAAATGTATCATCATTTTGTTCTTCCAGTCTAGATAGTTTTCTCCATCAAAATTAGGACTTTATTTTCTAAAGAATGTCATGTAATCAACCTCAAGCTATTAAAATTTCTCTCTAAGGAACTTGACTCTAATACCAATTGTTAGGAATAGCCCCAAGAGATAATTGAGAGTAGGGGGCATGGTGAATCACTTATGTGTACAAGATTCAATTCTTTATCCAATTAAGTAGAAAAAAACATTAAGCATAAACATAATATGAGAATAATTAACACAACACCACAATCTTTGTTACAGAGAAACCCAAATAGGTAAAAAAATGGGTGGGAATTAGCACCTTCTATAAACTTCACTAGAGTATTATGATCCCTATTAGAAGATCTTACAACCCTGTTAGGAGTTGATCTTTTCAATGCATTAAGTACAATGACCTGATCAAGGGTCAGACCCTGTTAGGAGTCTTTTATAATTAACCCTATTAGGGGTTAGGACACACTATCTGGGAGCACATTGCTTAAAGAGGTGAAGGTTGCAACCTTCTGTTTAACAGATACACACTATATCTAGATCTTTTGTGAACTATGAGGTAGACCTATTATCTTGATCAGTTCCAATGAATTGCATACACTTTCTTCTTTGTCACATAGACCTTCTACTAATGGCTCAATACTTTGCACCTTCTGCTCTGCTCTTATCTTACAACTGTCTGCCATACTTAACAATAAAAAATGTATGTCTATAAATATCTTTCTCCAAATGATATAATCAAGTCATCATATTAGAACTTCCTTGAAATCATATTAGAGAAACAATACAACTCTCTAATAACATCTTAGTCAGCTATACTAAGCATGCAACACAAGATGGGACCACCCAACTCAATATGAGTATATGTGTCACTTCACATAGTTGGTTCCACCAAATTAACTCAAACTTTATTCTCATCTTGAACTACATTATGTGCTCTTAACCAAAAATTATTAACTCTTATCCAAATACTAATCCAAACACGCATAATAAAATGATAGGCACAACTACTGCAACATTAAAAACACTAGTTGCTTTACCAGATAAACTCAAGAAATTGTAACTATCAACTGGAGACTTCATAAATCAAGCTGCACTAAACATCTAACTCTGCATCCATGAACATAGCATCATTCATATGTCTGTAATACAAATATAAATGTCCAAGGCTCTACTACAACCATAATTCAAATCACATACAAAAACTCTTCATGGAACATGTTAGGAACACCACTGATACAAACAACTATATTTCTATCTTCACTCAGAATCAACCTCTACATCTATGGTATCATGCTTATAACATAGCCATGAAACATATGCTCAAGTCTCTCTCCATTAGGCTTCCACACATGCTACTTACCATATGTTGTCATCAATGAAAAACATATAGTCAACAATCTGGCTTGCTGGCAAATCTCCAACACTAATGTGTTTTAATAGGTCCTAACATGTCTTATTAGGTACTAATGGGTTTGAGATGTTAGTACGTCACATTATGACCCCTTATGATATTTATGTACCACTTAGGATTTCTATGTGTCTAAAGAGGTCCTAGTAGGTCCTAATGTACCTTAAAAGGTCCTAATATATCTTAAGGGGACCTAAGGGGTCCTAGTAGGTCCTAGTGTTCCTTAATAGGTCCTAATTTGTCTTAATAGGCCCTACCATGTCTTAATAGGTACTAATGGCTTCTAAATGGTCATAGGACACATTAGAACCCCTTATGATACATTAGTACCATTGAGGTCCCATATGTGTCTTAAGGGATCCTAAGGCATCCTAGTAGGTCCTAATGTCCCTTTATAGGTCCTAATATATCTTAATAGGTCCTAAAATGTCTTATTAGGTACTACTAGGTCCTAAATGGTAGTAGGACACATTAGGACTCCTCATGATATATTAGTATCACTTAGGACCCCTATGTGTCTTAAGGGGACCTCAGGGGTCCTAGTAGGTCCTAAATTTCTTGAAGGATTCCAAATGTGTCTTATTAGGTCATAACATGTCTTATTAGGTACTAATAGGCCCCAAATGGTTGTTCAACGCATTAGTACCTCTTATGATACATTACACCACTCAGAACCCCTTATGATACATTAGTTCCACTTAGGACCCCTTTGTGTCTTAAGGGGACCTAAGGGGTCCTAGTAGGTTCTAATGTTCCTTAATAAGTCTTAATGTGTCTTAACAGGTCCTAACATGTCTTATTAGGTACTAATGGGCCCTAAATGGTTGTTCAACACATTAGGACCACTTATGATACATTAGTACCACTTAGGACCCCTATGTGTCTTAAGGGAACCTAAGGGCTCCTAATAGGTCCTAATGTGTCTTAATAGGTCTTATCATGTCTGATTAGGTACTAATGGGTCCTAAATGGTTGTACAACACATTAGGATCCCTTTTGATATATTAGTACTGGACTTAGGACCCTAATGTGTCTTAAGGGGACCTAAGGGGACATAGTAGGTCCTAATGTGCCTTAATATGTCATAATATGTCTTAATAGGTCAAGTAACATGTCTTATTATGTACTAATGGGTCCTAAATGGTTGTATGACATATTAGGACCCCTTATGATACATTAGTACCACTTAGGACTCCTATGTGTCTTAAGGGGATCTAAGAGGTCCTAGTAGGTCCTAATGTGTCTTAATAGGTCGTAACATGTCTTATTAGGAAGAATTTTTGTGAAAGGGAGTTGTCGATACACTTCAAAATGTATTTTTTAGGTGTAAAGCTAATTTACATGGCCATGAGCATGGGTTTTGAGTCAAGATGGAAATATGAAGTGGGTTGTTTGGGATTTTTGTCCCACATGCATTATGAAAATGTTAAATGAGGTGTTTCTATATGAAAATATGCTAACACTAAGTTCTCAAAGGTAGTAAGCCTTTTGGTAGGAATGGATCATGTGTGGGTGTACCCAAGTGGATGACAACTTTGATGACTTGGAGGCTGAGTTGGATGGATGATGTGGAAATTTTGTGGGTCCAAATTGATAAGGTTGCTAATGTAGTGAGTTGATAGTGAGTGACATGTATAGGATCAAGGGTCCATGTAGTTAATAAGGAAGTGAGGTGACACATTGGCGATGAACCATAAGGTGCCACATGCCATTTATTTTCAGGTAGCAAGGTAGCTCTAAGTTGAGACTTTCTGTCTTTGGGTGATTCTACGATTGATGGTAATGAGGATAGAGAGGGTTCATGAGATCACAAAAAGGGTGCCACATGGCACATATAGTTGAGGTATATGGAAGGCTTGGATATGATAGATGGAAAGAATTCATAATCTCATAATCAGGATGATATGGATAGATAAAGTGTCTAGAATCATGAGAGGTTGCCATGAGGAATAATGGAGATAAAGGGTAAGCTAAATAGTGAGTAGGTTCTAACATGGAAAAGTTGTATGGTCATGTCATGTGTCATGATCTCATGATCCCATGAACCAGAGACTTGAAGGGAGAGAATGACCACAAGATTGTGAGACTACGACACATGGTAGGTCAACTAGTCTGGATTAGTGATGGGTCCCGAGTGATGTGGTGACATCTTAGAATTGAGGTGGTGTAATGTGAATGGTCAAGTAAATTAGAGTGTACCACATAGAAGTCAAAAGTGAGTTGACCAGAGTTGACCTGAGTTTGACTAGGCCCAAAAGGAAAAAGTAATGCATAATAAAGGGTAATTTATACTAATGCGAGAGTGTCACAAGAAGAAAAATGTAAAGGCCAAAATAAAGTAAAGTAAAGTGGTTTTGTATTAAAAATGGTAAAATAGAGTTGCACCTATAGGTGTATAAAACAAAGAAGGAAAAAAATATACAAAGGGTTTTTCTTTTGCAACTCCAGATTATTTTGTGGTTTTTTCTCCAAAATTTACCAGAGGCTTTCTTGTAGGGTATGATTATATAACATGTTTGATGGTGCTAGTATTGAGGTATTTTATTTGCAAAAGGTCAAGTGGAAAGGAATGAGACAAGAGAAGTTACGAAGAGATGAGAGAGATGACTTTTTAGATCAAAGAGGTAAGACTAAACATGGACAAATGGAGAGATCAGAATAGATCTAAAATTATTCTTCTATCTATTTATTCTTCTAGGGGTACTATCATCCTTTCCCCAAGCCATAAATATACCTCAGCCTCTCCTTCTCAGATAGAAAAAGGGGAATGGGAAATCCCAAAGAGGTGAACTAGAAGGTGTAAAAAAAATGATGTTGGAATGAAATCTAATCTAGGAATACCATCCAAGAAAAATATTAGCACAAAGGTGATGGCTAGAGAAATTTCTAGTGGGAGGTAGTTGACTCTAGAGGTATCTCAGAAAGCTAGAAAAATGAAGTTCCTATCCTAGAACATGAGAGGCTTAAATAGCCATCAAAAGAAATATGCCCTAAAGTAGTGCATACTTGACCTCAAGGTGGATGTTTTTTCTTATTCAAGAGGTCAACATGACATCTCAAAATTTTCATAATCCTGTTGATCACATATGGCTAGGAGCTGCATTTTACTATAGTGAGAATGATGGCACATTTCATGGTGTTGTGATTATATGGAACTCGAGCAAGTTGGATGGAGAAGCCTGATTTTTTTCCCATAACTAAATGGATGTCTTGTTTAAAATGTGTAATTTCTCTTGGTAAATATAAAATATTTATTCTCCCAACACTAGGAGTGGATGAATCCAATTCTAGGAGACTATTGCATCCTTCATGTCTGATAATGAGGAATATATTTTTATGGTTGTTGAGAACTTTAACTCTCCTCTATACCCTTTGGAGAAGTTGGGAAGGTTTCTTGACTATATGAGAGCATGAACGATCTTTCTAAGTTCATTAGTAAATATGATCTCCTTGACTTTGAGATCGAAGGTAAACCCCTTACCTGGTCCATTAATAGGAAGGGAAAACATTTGATTCAAGTCAAGTGGGATAGATTCCTGGTGTTGGCTAGTTGGGATTTGGGTTTTAATTTCACCCTCACTACCCTTCCTAGAAAGGTCTCAGACTATGACCCCATTCCCCTATGCTGATAGGAAAAACCTATTCATGGGCCCCTTTCCTTTCATTATGAGACCATGTATCACTCTCATCGTGAATGCAAATATTGGATCCAAAGGTTATGGATCCCTATAAGGGGAATGGCTATGTTTAGGATTTCAAAAAAACTAGAGAATGTAAGGAGGGAGGTCAAAGAATTGAGTAAATCCTCACTTAGTGACATCTTCAAATAGAATAAAGAAATTGAGGAAAAACTACTCCAATTAAAAAAATACATGCTTGTTGGGGATTAGCCTCATAGTAACACTGAGGAGGGGGGAAAAAGGAGGAAGAAATAGAAGGAAAACTTATCCAATGAGGAAATTTATTGGAAGATGTTAGTCCATTTTCTAGTCATAGAAAAATCCTTTGGAAATGGCCTATTTCCTTGTATTTTTCTTGAAGTGCCCTTAGCCTTGTGTTCTTCAATGTGTCACCTTTCTCTAGCCCAAATTACATGTGTTGAATCAAAAAATCCAAAAAGTTGTGCAAGTTCTGAGGTCTTCAAGAAACATAATTTCAAAATATGCCTAAGTGTCAATAACCCACAATGTTTTTGAAAATCCATGATGTTTTTGGTCTGTGTGAAAACCTTCATTATTTTCGACCTTGTGCTTCCTACTTTTGTGTGCTTGTCTTCTGGTATCGAAAGCCTTGTGTGTTTTTGACCTCATAATTTCCTGTTTTCTCACTTTCCCTAACTGTGTAGGTGCGATGAATGGTAGGACCCAGTCCTTGCTAAGGTGTTGTCATGCATTCTCCAAGTTTTCTAATGGTTGCATCTCTTATTCAACAATCTGGTGACTATGTTGTTGCGTAGTCTCTTCGTGCTTAGCGGTTAGTGCCTAACCTTTAGTGACTTGGCAGGCGGTCTATTTCTCTTCAGTCACGTGATCTCAATGTCTGGTGGTCATCGTGAGGTCTCCTATTTCTGGCAGTTAGGTGCCTAACCTCCAGTGATCTAGCAACTATGTTTTCACATGATCTCCAAATGTCTTGCGGTTATCAACTAACATCCAATGATCTGGTGAGCTGTTAGTCACAAAGTTGTTGAATGCCTGGTGGTTTGTCTCTTCTCATGCTTCCACACTGTTAAAGCTCACACAAGATTAGTGGTTGGCATAGTTCACATGGAAAAGATGCATGATGTTTAGCCTTTGCGCTTTTGCTACAGCCATCAGATTTTTCCTGTGTAGGTGTCAAGTGGGCTCCTCCTGATTGGTTGTCGCATGGCCACATGTCAGACTTCTCTGACATGTGATCATATGACCCTTTTCCACGTGTCCGCATGGGTCCCAGTCTTTTGCGGTGTTTAGTTACTTGGTGGTTAAGTCTTCATTCCATGAGTTGGTGACTCATGACTATCTCCTTGTCGCTTGATCCTGGCAGTTAAGCGGCTAGCATTCAATGACTTGGCTGGCAGTTTGTTCTACTTTAGTCGCAAAGTCACATGATGGTGGGCTTGGTATTCTTAGGCAAAGTGATAATGCATAGGAGATCTATGGTGGGCACATGATCATGAGGAATATTCTTTCCCCTTGTGATCATGTGACAACCATCTAATCTTGCAGCGTTTAAAAGGGTTGATGTGGTGGGTCCATTTTCTATGAGGTGCTGATGTGTGTGATTTTCATTGGCCGACAGGTGCTGATGTGCATGATTTTCATTTGGTTGGGAGGTGCTGATGTGTGTGATTTTCATTGGCTAGAAGGTGCCAAAGTGGATACACGTGGTGGGTCTGATACATAAGGGCAAGCAGTGGTGGTAATTGTTGGCCATTGTCGCATGTTCACATAGCCCATTTTTGGGCTATGCGATCATGTGACCAAGCACATGTATAATCAGATTCCTATGGTGGTGAAGTTCATGACCACATAGTAGTGTGACTAAAGATAGGAGGTCAGGTTGCGAGGCCCACGAAGGAAGATTGATCAGGCGGCTGCGATATAAAGTTGGTAAAGGTTTAAATTTTGGCTATCATTTCTCTACAGGCACCAAACAAGTGACCGTTGGGATTTAAATTCAAATTCTCTAAGAGTATTTCAGACAGGAAGGACTGGATTTAAATGTTTTAGCAGCCAGATTTGACTGGTTTGGTGGTGCTTGTTGCTGTGATGTGGTCCAAAGTGTTTGATAATTGATTGCAAGGATTTGTATCGTAAGGCAGTGAATACAATCTTGGCTCAAGGTGTATTTACAGGATTGGATGTGTTTCCCACCCTTGAATTAAATTCTTGATTGTTTCTAGCAGGTTGGGTGGTTGAAACCCTTACCCTAGTCACCCATAGATTGTTGCAAATTTCCAAGATGACTAGGGGGTATAAGTTGCAGATTTTTAGAGTTTGCATCGGTTCCAATTCTTTTGGTTTTGGTCCCAGATTGTTGATAGTGAAAATTTAAACAAGGAGAGCTTGGATTTAGGGTTTGTTTCCTTTGTGCATTTTGTCATTTGGTAATGTATTGATTCTACAAGTCTTAGTGAGAATATTTTGGATTCTAATCTCATATTGGTGTATGCCTTTTTATTTTTCTCTTGACCTCATATATGTTGATTGCACAAAGTGGGTTAGCATATGGTAAACAAAGAGTATTTTGGGGTTATCTTTGAGTTCCTAACAAATTTAGGATTAAAGTCTTTAAGGTAAGTTCAGTGAGTTCATGGCAAGATAAGGATTTGATGTCCTAATCTGTGAGTGAGGGGAGTAATAGGAAAAGCACTTACTCTGAGTCTATATGTGTTTGAGTTAAGGTTTTAGGATGATATAGGTTGTTAAGTGACTCTCTACCCTAGGCTAAGGCACTGATCCATTCTCTAAAAGAAGTCCATCATCATCAATCACACACACAATTAAATGATAAATATTTCAATTAGATAGTAAATGGTATAATTATATATTGTTTAGAGACTCCTTTGAAGAAGTGAGTCAAGGGTACACCCACCTGAGCATTGAGGCTCTAAGTGTAGGAGGATCTCCTTGATCCTTGTTAATAGGCCCTCTTCCTTGTAGACTTTGATGTGGTGATAGAGTCAAAGTTTCATTATAGTTATACATCAAAGTATAAATCTACAAGTTTTGAAGATCAAAGGGAACAGCCAATGTAATGTCCCCTTTTTGACTGGCACCAGTTACTTATTTTATTTTAGCCTTTATTTTCCCCGAAGGCTAAAATGGAAGAAATAAGGGGGAAAAGATATATTAAATTAATTACTTATAAGGTTACTAAAAAATGAAATATTAAAAAGTAACTTTATATTTAATTGATTTAATATTAAAGTGACTAAAATAATAAAATATCAAAAAGTCACTTAAAAATAATAAAGTGCTAGATTCTTCTAGAAGCTTCTTGGAGTTGTTTGTGAAATCTTTATAAGGAGCCTTTGGGGGGTCATTTGAGACATCTTGAGTTACATATTCATCTACTTGTGTTGAAAGCTTGAATGCTTGGATACTTGCCTGAGGGTTTGAAGACTCTAAGGTGCCAATTTTGGTTGCGAGATATCAACCCTAGTTGGAGTGGAGGAAGATACTTCAGTCTTCTTCATTTGGACTTTAAGAAATCATTGGAAGACAATTTTGGAGTGACCCTGAGGTCCGCAATTTTGTTACAGTCTGCAGATCCATCATGGAGAAGTTGCATTTTCATTTCCAGCTCACAAATAAGTGACCAAAATTTTATGGGTATTTGAGGGATCAATTGCTCTGAGGTCAACAACCATTTTTATTGCATTTTAGTGGGACTTATAGCTGGGAATTATTTTTATTTATTAGTCTATCCAAATAGCAGAGGCGGCTCCTTCAAGGGGGGCGATTTTGTCAAGAAGGCTGCCAAAAATTCCAAATAAATTCTCAAAGGATCGCCTTGCACCAAGGAAGATTGGGATGACATTTTGGAAGGCAATCATGGCTGCATCAATGAGGATCAAATGATCCTTTGGAGGCTGCAAGCTCATTCCAGGTTCCATCGATTTCACTTAGTCATCATTGTATTGCCAATTATTGCAAATAATAGGATCTCCATTTGTTAGGGAAGGTCATATATCAGTTATATGCATTGTAATCACTTAAATCAGTTTGTAAGAGTTTCATATCAGTTGGTTTCCATTGAGGTGTAATCAGATTTGTATGCCAAGAGTCTTGACTGAGAAATATAGATTGCATTCCCTTTGTAACATCATAAACATTGCAATATATATATTGGAGTTGTAAGGGTTCATGGAAATTGTTTGTCTTAATGTTACAACTGATTGCATAACAATTGTTTGACAAAATATCTCATTGCATAGTTCTTCATAGGTTGCATGCCAAGTGTTTGTAAAAATACCTCTTGGCTGTAGGTGTGCATTTTATATCAGAAATACATGTATTTGCATTTGGAAAAGAATAAAAAGAAGTTGCATATCATTTAGTCTTTCAATTAGCTGCTTGCGATCATTTGTATTCATTCAAATATCTTTGGCATCAAAAACCAAACCAAAACAATCAAACATCAGCAAACTGAGGTTGCAAGGGAAGTGCTTGACAAAATTCTTAAGGCAGAAAAATAGGGATAAAAGATCAAATTTGTCAAGGCACTTTATAGTGGTATCAGAGCTAAAGTTCCTGCCATCCTGTACGGGTTATGAGTGAGGAGTTTCTAGATATTCCATTCATAAATCCTTTGGATATATTCTATAACAGGGTAAGAAAGGGCTTAAGTCCTTTAGAACTCATGGAAGAAAGTAGTACCCAGCAAATGCTTAATGCTCTTGCAAGAGGGAAACATGAGTTGAGAGATGAAATGGCAAGAGGAAGAGAGGAACTATCACTTATCCTTAGACAGCTGTTAGATAATAGAAACAATGGAAATGATGGAAACCATAATAGGACTAATGGACACAATGGACACAATGGGGGTCAAGAAAACAATGACACAGCTCAAAGCAATGCTAGAATAGCAAGTAGAGCTACTCCTAGGCCTCTTATGCCTACATTTTTGAGAGAACAAGGTGCTGCAAATCAGGACCGACAAGTAAGAGAAGAGGGATATGGTGATTATTTGAGGGAGTACAACTCCCTAGGTGATGATTTCAGGGCTGCCATGTTACTAGTAGACTTTTGAGGTCTTAAATTGAGAAATAGACCAAGAAACAATCAACGGGGAGTGCAAAATCAAGACTTGCAGCATAAGGTGGGAAAACTAACCTTACCATCATTTGATGGAAGTAACAATGGTACAGCTAGAGCTTGGGTTCATAAGCTTGATACCTATTTGCAGCTCAATCCTATGTTGGAAATAGAGGCTATCTAGTATGCCACACTCCATTTGGAAGGTGAAGCACATGAATGGTGGTACCATGGACTTGTCACCTTGGGGCATGCCAACATTACTTCATATTTGGAATTCACCTAGAAGCTCATTGATAGGTTTGATCGTAAGGATCCTGAACTTCACTTTAGGGAGTTAGCACAACTCAGGCAGACTAGTTCAGTAGATGCTTACATCACAGAGTTCCAACGGTTGGCAGTTATGGTGACAGATATTTCAGAATAGTGGTTGGTTATGCTCTTCATTGAGGGATTGATAGAGCCTCTTTGTGGTTGGGTTAAGGCCTTCAAACCAGATTCTCTCCAAGATGCTATCAGGAAGACTAGAGACATGGAATATTCTACATCTAGCATCAGGGCTCCTAGCAAGCCTTTCACATCCCATAAGGATAAGGGGAAGAAGCCATTCTAGAAAAAGAGTAATAAGGTGAACTTTGATGAAGATAGATAGGAGTGTAGGCTTAAGGGGATTTGCTATCATTGCAAAGAGAAATGGACTAGTGGACACTGTTGCCTAGGGAAAGGCAAGGCTCACTTAATTGAGGTGATATTTGATGATGAGATTAGTTCTGAGGAAGAGGAACCTCAAAGGGAAAACAATAACAATTCAGAGGGGGAGAATCATGATGAGATCATTGCTTCTATCTCTAGTGCTCCTAAGTTCAGCTCTTTCAAAGTTCATGGGGTTCTACAAGGTCATCAGATAGCAGTATTGATTGATAGTGGAGCTACTCATAACTTCATTGATGTAGCATTGGTGAACAAGAGGCACATTCCTCTAGAGGATTTTGAGGGGTTCAGTGTGATGGTGGCTGATGGGCATAAGATAGCTTGTACTTAGTGGATTCCACAGTTGTCTATTTTGATGGGCAACCATACAATTACAGATGATTTCTATGTGGTAGACTTGGGTGATATCCTGCCATACTTGGGGTCCAATGGTTACAATCATTAGGGAAGTACTCACAGAACTTCCGAACCATGGAACTCAAGTTCAGAGATGCTGATGGGCGTAGAGTGGTGCTTAGAGGTATGGCATCTAAAGCACCTAAGACTATTTCAACTAGATAGATGGAGAGTATTTTCAGACATGATGACATAGTTTGGGCAGCGGAGTGTGTGATCACTCCTAAGGAGTCTACAAATTTAGGACAGCCAGTTCACATTGACATCAAGGAGCTATTAAGGAAACATGATAGGGTTTTTGGTGAGATACCCCCAGGGAGGCCACTAGACAGAGGCTTCAAGCATACTATTGAGTTGGAAGAAGGGGCTAAGCCAGTGATTACTACCCCTTATCATCATCCTAAGAAATTTAAGGATGAGATCGAGAAAGCAATCAAGGAATTGCTTGATATGGGACACATTCATCCTAGCTCCAGCCCTTTCGCTTCTTCAGTGGTCTTGGTGAAGAAGAAAGATGGGACCATGAGAATGTGTATAGATTACCGAGCCCTCAATAAGAAAACAATCAAGAACAGGTACCCAATACCCAGGATCGATGAGTTATTGGATGAGTTACAGGGGGTAGTATATTTTTCAAAGATTGATCTTCGATCGGGTTACCATCAGATTAGAGTGAGGGAACAAGATGTGCACAAGACTGCTTTTCGATGCCACTACAGGCACTATGAGTTCTTGGTGATGCCATTTGGATTAACTAACACACCTGCCACATTCCAGTCTTGTATGAATCATATCTTTAACAAACAGTTGCGTAAGTTCCTCTTGGTATTCTTTGATGATTTGCTCATATACAGTAAAAGTTGGGAAGAACACTAGCAGCAGCTTGATGAGATCCTTACCATCATGGAGGAGTAGTCTTTGTCTGCTAAGGCTTTGAAATGTGAGTTTGGCCTTAGATAAATTCTTTATTTGGGACACGTGATCAGTGCAGAGGGTGTCCAAGTGCACCAAGAGAAAATACAGGCTATTCTTGATTGGCCCCCACCACAGTCACTTACAGAGTTACGGGGCTTCTTCAGACTGTGTAGTTACTATAGGCATTTTGTTAAGGGGTTCTCATAGTTGGGGGCACCTTTGACAAATTTGACCAAGAAGGGTGCATTTTGTTGGACAACAGAGGCACAGTGAGCTTTTGATAAGCTCAAGGAGGTGATGAGCAGCTGTTCAGTGTTGGCACTTCCTGATTTCATGCAGCCCTTCATTCTTGAGTGTGATGCTTCAGGGGAAGGTATTGGTGTAGTATTGATGCAAAATTGACACCCAATCACCTTTGAGAGCCGTAAATTGAGGGGAGCTGAGAGACTATACTCCATCTATGATAAGGAGATGCTAACCATTATGCATGCCTTGGTGAAGTTCAGATAGTATCTAGTTGGGGGTAAATTTGTGGTGAGGATAGATCATAATAGTCTTAGATACTTCTTAGAGTAGAAGGACTTGAACGAGAGACAATAGAAGTGGGTTAGCAGGATACAGGCATATGACTTTGACATAGAGTATGTTAAGGGGAAAAAAAATATTATTGCAGATGCCCTCTCCAGGAGGCCTTCAGCTTGCTCACTTTCTAAGATTTCGGCAGATTGGAAATCCATCTTACTAGTGGAGTACTCCAAAAATACATTTTCTTGCAAGTTGATGGATGGATTGATTCGGGATGACAGGTACAAGATAGTTGATGATGTGATTTACTACAAGGATAGGATCTACCTAGTGCCAGAATCAAAATTGAAGGAGAAAATTCGACAAGCTTGCCATGATACACCCCTAGCAGGCCATCAGGGCTACTTTAAAACATATAGACAAGTTAGAGAGAGGTTTTCATGGAAAGGCCTCAAGGATGATGTGTTGAGACATGTGAAAGAATGTGTGTCTTGTCAGCAAAATAAGTCCGAGCATACACATCCAACTAGGTTACTTCAACCCTTGCCCATTCCTGAGCAGAAGTGGGAGAGTATTTCGATGGACTTTATCACAGGCCTACCCAAGGTACAAGGTAGAGATAGCATCTTTGTGGTGGTAGACCGGCTAACAAAGTATGCACACTTCTTTGCTATTCTGACAAAGTACAAGGCTTCACAGGTGGCTGAGCTATTTTTTAGGGAGATTTTTAGATTGTATGGGCTACCTAAGAACATAGTCAGTGACAGGGATAGTAGATTTATGAGTGCTTTTTGGTAGGAGTTATTTAGACTGGAAGGTACTGATTTGACTCCTAGTATAAGTTATCACCCTCAAACTGATGGGCAAAGAGAGATTGTTAATAAGTGGGTTGAGGGGTACTTGCATAATTATGTAGCAGGACAGCAACGAGCTTGGATCAGGTGGTTGCATTTTGGAGAGTATTGCTACAATACCACACACCATATGTCCATTGGAATGAGTCCTTTCAGAGATTTGTACGGGTATGATGCACCTTCATTTGTAGAGATGGCT
The DNA here is from genome assembly GCA_027943335.1 of Chamaecyparis obtusa. Classification (NCBI taxonomy): domain Eukaryota; kingdom Viridiplantae; phylum Streptophyta; class Pinopsida; order Cupressales; family Cupressaceae; genus Chamaecyparis; species Chamaecyparis obtusa. The sequence goes on along the minus strand of BSBK01011887.1, from coordinate 21,405 downwards.
TTTGGTGAGAGTAGGGCTCCCAAAGCCAAAGATTGGATTTAGGAGAGTTGGGACATACTAAGAGCACTCAAGGATAATCTGGTGATGGCACAAAATCAACAAAAGACTTATGCAGATAAACACAAGGTGGAGTGAAGCTTTGAGATTGGTGATATGGTATATCTATGATTGCAGCCCTATAGACAATCCTCTCTTAAAAAGAGAAGAGCAGAGAAACTAAGACCAAGGTTCTACGGTCCATACAGGGTTATCAACAGGATTGGGGAGATAGCATATGAGTTAGAGCTGCCCACGAGCAGCAAGATTCATAATGTATTTCATGTCTCATGCCTCAAGAGGGCATTGGGCCAGCAACTTATCTCTTCTACGAATCTTCCGCCACTTGATGAGGAGGGACATTTGGTCTTGGTGCCTGAGGAGATCATTGATGTCAGAGAGAGGAGATTGCGGAACAGAGTGATTAAGGAGTACCTAGTGAGATGGAAGGATCTACCTACAGAGGATGCCACATGGGAGAATGAGAAAATTCTACAGAACCCAGGTTTGCAATTGCTTGAGGGCAAGCAATTCTGGGAAGGGAGGACTGTAATGTCCCCTTTTTTACTGGCACCAGTTACTTATTTTATTTTAGCCTTTATTTTCCCCGAAGGCTAAAATGGAAGAAATAAGGGGGAAAAGATATATTAAATTAATTACTTATAAGGTTACTAAACAATGAAATATTAAAAAGTAACTTTATATTTAATTGATTTAATATTAAAGTGACTAAAATAATAAAATATCAAAAAGTTACTTAAAAATAATAAAGTGCTAGATTCTTCTAGAAGCTTCTTGGAGTTGTTTGTGAAATCTTTATAAGGAGCCTTTGGGGGGTCATTTGAGACATCTTGAGTTACATATTCATCTACTTGTGTTGAAAGCTTGAATGCTTGGATACTTGCCTGAGGGTTTGAAGACTCTAAGGTGCCAATTTCGGTTGTGAGATATCAACCCTAGTTGGAGTGGAGGAAGATACTTCAGTCTTCTTCATTTGGACTTTAAGCAATCATTGGAAGACAATTTTGGAGTGACCTTGAGGTCTGCAATTTTGTTATAGTCTGCAGATCCATCATGGAGAAGTTGCATTTTCATTTCCAGCTCACAAATAAGTGACCAGAATTTTATGGGTATTTGAGGGATCAATTGCTCTGAGGTCAAAAACCATTTTTATTGCATTTTGGTGGGACTTACAGCTGGGAATTATTTTTATCTATCAGTCTATCCAATCAGTAGGGGTGGCTCCTTCAAGGGGGGCGATTTTATCAAGAAGGCTGCCAAAAATTCCAAATAAATTCTCAAAGGATTGCCTTGCACCAAGGAAGATTGGGACGGCATTTTGGAAGGAAATCATGGCTGCATCAATGAGAATCGAATGATCCTTTGGAGGCTGCAAGCTCATTCCAGGTTCCATCCATTTCACTTAGTCATCATTGTATTGCCAATTATTGCAAATAATAGGATCTCCATTTGTTAGGGAAGGTCATATATCAGTTATATGCATTGTAATCACTTAAATCAGTTTGTGAGAGTTTCATATCAGTTGGTTGCCATTGAGGTGTAATCAGATTTGTATGCCAAGAGTCTTGACTGAGAAATATAGATTGCATTCCCTTTGTAACATCATAAACATTGCAATATATATATATATATATATTGGAGTTGTAAGGGTTCATGGCAATTGTTTGTCTTAATGTTACAACTGATTGCATAACAATTGTTTGACAAAATATCTCATTGCATAGTTCTTCATAGGTTGCATGCCAAGTGTTTGTAAAAATACCTCTTGGCTGTAGGTGTGCATTTTATATCAGAAATACATGTATTTGCATTTGGAAAAGAATAAAAAGAAGTTGCATATCATTTAGTCTTTCAATTAGCTGCTTGCGATCATTTGTATTCATTCAAATATCTTTGGCATCAAAAACCAAACCAAAAAAATCAAACATCAGCAAACTGAGGTTGCAAGGGAAGTGTTTGACAAAATTCTTAAGGTAGAAAAATAGGGATAAAAGATCAAATTTGTCAAGGCACTTTACAACCAACAAAATGGTGACTCTACTGGGGAGAACATGAAAAAGAAAAACATATGTTAGGTCTCTAGTTGCAGTTATATTGAAGTATTCAAAGTCTTATTGACTAGATAGACCTGCCCATCCAAGCCATCAACAAAATGGTGACTCTGCTAGGGAGAGTCTAGAAAGAAAGGTTGTAAGTGTGTTCTTGTTTTCCTATTGTGTTTCAAAGATTTCCCATCTAGGTGGGTGGTGACTCAAAGGTTAGAACCAGTGCTGCATATTGATAAATCATGGATAAGAGGAGAAATACTAGGTCTTTTGTTAGAAATAATCTAGAGGTCACTTTGGAGCAGTTATCTAGACAAGAAAAGAAGAGTTGGATTAAAAGGAATGGTGAGTCTACTAGTGCTCCCATGAAAGAACAAAGAAATGCTAGAGCCAGAGTACCGCATGTATCCTCAAGTGAGGATGGTTCACAAGATAGAGTTTTTAGATCAGATGGTGGTCACTCTGAAAAGAGATTCTATGATACCCCTCAGGCTGCATTTCAAGACAAAGGTCCATTGCCTATAGGTCAGAATGAACGAGATAGAGATATGGGTTTAGAGGTTGACTTGGATCTTGATGAAGATCATTTTAGAAGAGAACCCATGAGACATAGGCAAGTTCACTTCCCATATCAAAATTTCCTGATATGGATGTGTCATCTGGTTCTGATGACATTATGGTGGATCCTGATAACTTGAATGCACTAAGGTTGTAGTTGGCAGAATAGGATGCCATATATAAAAGATTACAGGAGGAGAGAGAGGCTTAAAAGGTGAATGCTTTAATAGAGAGGTAGTCTCTTCTTAGAAAAATAAATGAAATGGAGGAGAGAAACAAAATGTTGGCTTCTACTCCTAGAACTCTGTAGCATGATGTTTTTGGTGATCTTGATGCCTTGAGGAGTGAGTAGGAGCACTTGCTTCAAGATCATGAATTTGATAGGGAGGGCCCCATGGTTAGACAAGTGCAAAGTTATGTCCCTTTTCCTAAAGATAAAGATGGGCATAGGATCACTAGACCTGCTGTTATCATTAATGAAAAAGGAAAGTAGAAGATGGTGGGTGACCAAGCAAGAAAATCAATGAATATAATAGGGATCCCACCACCTGATTCAAATAAGGACACTAAAATGGAGAGAAGGAGAAAAGAAGATGAGGACCTTGCAAGAGAACTAGAGAGAGTTGAGGTTGATGCTTCTATTATAGAAAAGAAAAGGAAGATCCAATTTTTGAGGGCTTCTTCAGCTAATGCTCTTGGCCCATCTGCTACTAAACTAGGTATGCCATCTATGACTACTACTATTCCACTTAGTAATGCTACTAGTTCATTTCCTTCTTCATCTGCTAGGATAGGTGCAGATCCTAGGCAGCAGTCAGATGCACAAATAAATATAGATGCTAATGTTGATCCTAGGGTTAAAACTAGTTCGAGCTTTCAAAGAAGACCTATGCAACTAGAAGGCTATAGGAAAATAAGTTTTGATGGAATTCCTGGCTATCCAAATGCTTTTCCAAATGATATTAGAGATAAGGTACCTAAGTTTTCTGGTAATAATGCTATTAGTTGTGAAGAGCATCTTAGGTTATTTGTTGATTTGCTTAATGATTATGAGGTAGAGCATGAGGATATAGTCATGGAACTATTTGTTCAATCTCTAATGGAGGATGCTAGAGATTGGTTTAAGAGCCTTCCTGATAGATGTATTGATACTTGGGACTCTTTTGAGAAATGTTTCAAAGAGCAGTATGGTGATAGGCCTAATGCTAGTTTCATGTTGAATGAATTCAACACCATAAGGAAAAATTAGAATGAGTCTACAGTTGAATTCAATATGAGATTTCAAAAGGGTGTGCATAAGTTGTTCCAAGTTATGCGGTTAGATGATAGTGTTTGTCTAACTACATACTTCAATGCATTTGATGGGAAGATGGGATATTTATTGAGGGATAAAGAACCAAGAACTCTTAGGGATGCTTTTAGGATTGCTATCAATATTGAGAACATGAAAATATCAGGAAAGTTGGGTGGAAAGAGAGATGATCCAAAGTTGTTTGGGGACAAGAAATATAAGAAAGAAAATGATAAAAATGTTGGATCTAGAAGACAAGAAGAAGATAAATTGGATAAGGTGCTTAATGCATTGAAGGATTTGAAGGCACCTGTAAATAGGAGCATCAGTGCTCCTACCAATGAAAGGCCTCAATTCAACAACAATTTCAATAAGCAGAATAGACTGCAGAACTACCCCTACAACACCCAATGGAAGGATGGCAAGCCTATTATCCCTGCTGCAAGAGGAAACAATGACAAAGGTGTCCTTGACCCTCTACATAAGGCTTCAATAAATGTCATGGAGAACATATCTTGGTGTGTTGCATGCCAATCCCCTCATTCTGTAGAGCATTGTGTGATTGCACAATCTATGGTTGCAAATCAAGATTGTGGAAATGAGGAGATAAAACAAGAAGAAGAACAAGATGATGTGGGATGCAACATGGTTTCTTCATATCTAGGATATGAAGATGATTCTGATTTGGATGAAGAGGCAGATGTAAATGTGAAGAGACATAATCAGGCCCTTTTTCATCAAGAGGTTTTTTTTGATGATGAATGCATTGATCAGAAAACATGTAACATGAACTCTTCTCCCAAGCTAGTAAATTTGAGAAGACCGTTTAGAGAAGAGATGGATAGGATTACTACAAAAATGATTTCCCAGGTGCAAACTAGAGGCATGGTGGCAAGGAATACAAATGAGAAAGCTACAGGAATGTTTATAAAGAGTACCAATTGCAGAGAACCTAATACAAAAAAATCAAAGGTTGATCACATGGTGAAATTCAAGAATGTAAAAGGTAAGCATTATGAGCCTAAGGGAGTTGGAATTGAAAAGGTCTCTAGTGAGATTGAGAAGCCAGTTAACACAATGGTTAGGATTGAAAGAGTGAGGGTGGTTAGTACACCTAATGTGTTAGACAAGCAAAAGGATGTTAGGGCAGTGTAGATTGAGATTCCTACTTCTACCCCTGTTGACATGTTATATGTATTGTCACAAATTACAGTTAAGGTTCCATTGTTAGAATTTCTGAGGATCCCTGAACATAAAGATAAAGCTATTGTATGGGTTGGTAATACTCACAAAAATGATACTTCATGCAATGGATCTCAGGATAAAGCTTTCAAGGATGTTGTTGCTCAGGGAATTGTGTCTCAAATTCCTTCAGTATATTTGGATAGTTCTGTCAATTCCAGCCTTGAAAATATTGACCCATTCTTCTTAAGTGTTCTTGTGAATGAGATGAAATTAAGAAATTGTATGATTGATAGTGGTGCCTCTAATACTGTCATGCCTTTCAAAATCATGCAAGGGTTGGGCCTTAAAGTTGATACAGTGTAGGGCAGGTGTTGTGCAATGGATCAGAGGGAGGAACCAGTTATTGGGACTATCAATGCAATGCCATATAGGCTGGCAGCATATCCAGAGAAAGAGCTAACAATGAGTGTTTTAGTGGTGGATATCCCTCCTCATTATGGGATGTTGCTGTCTAGAAGGTGGAGTGCTACCATGGGTGGAAGTTTACAATGTGATTTGTCTTATGCAACTTTCAAGATTGATGATCAGTTTGTCAAGATTGAACGAGAGCCAAGAGTATGCCACATGATTGAGAAAAACATAGATAATGGAACTACATGTTTTGTGGATACTAATGTTAATGCTTTTAGGGAAAAGATCCTTGTATTTGAAAATGAACATATCTTGTCACCTATCTCTATTGAAGTAGGCATTGATTTTGTGAAGAGTAATTTGTGGGTAATGTACTTTGATGGTGCAAATTGCAAAGATGGTGCAGGAGCAGGTATTTTACTTATTTCTCCTGATGGAAACACCTACAAGTTCTTTTTCACATTGAATTTCTTTTGTACCAACAATATAGCAGAATATGAGGCCTTGTTCATAGGATTGAGGTTGGCACAAAAGCATGGTATTAAATGTCTAAATGTTATTGGTGATTCTGAGTTGGTGGTGTCCCAAGTTAGGTTAGTGTATACTTCCAAGAATAGAAGGTTGAAACAATATAGGAATGTAGTTTGGGATTTGATTGAACATTTTGATGCCTTCAATATTGAGTGGAAGGATAGGAGTAACAACAAGGTGGCTGACTTGTTAGCCAATATTGCAATCAATCCCAATGATGTCACATTCGCTGCTATCTCTAAAGTTGAAATTTAGGCTAGGCCTAGTATACCAGATAATGTTGAGAATTGGCAAGTTTTTGATGAAGATAATGATATTTTGAAGTTTATGGATTGCAAGGATCAGTATCATGGTCAGGAATTTTATTGTTCAGCCTTGGTTGAGTCAGTTGGAGAAAGGGAGGTTGTCTTAGGCAATGAGGTCATTCAGCTTAGAACTAACAAGGTGCCCAAGGGGCTTGTTGTTTTGGAGACAATCTTTGACAACCAAGATAGAGTTCAAAAGAATATCAAAGGAGAAGATCATGTTGATCTTGAGGAGATAAATCTTGGATCACATGAGGCACCTAAGAAAGTATACATTGGTAGAGATATATCTCAAAAGGTAAGGAGACCTTTGATTGAATTATTGAGGAAATTCAGGCATGTTTTTGCATGGTCATATGATGGCCTCAAGGTTTATAGAGAGGATTTATTTCAGCATGTTATTCCATTGAAAGAAGATGCTAAACCTTTCTGAAAAAAAAAAGGCCTATTAATCCTACTTTGGCACCCAAGATGCAAGAAGAATTAATGAAGTTGAGAGATGATGGCATTATCAAGCCTATAAGGCATTCTTCTTGGGTGTCAAACCTTGTTCTTGTAAGAAAAAAGAATGGTGACATCAGGCTCTATGTGGACTTCAGGAATTTGAACATCAACTCATTGAAAGATAATTATTGTTTGCCCAATATGGAGGCTATGTTGCAGAGAGTAACCAGATCAAAATTGATGTCAATGATGGATGGTTTCTTTGGCTATAATCAAGTCATTGTCAAGGAATTAGAAAAATTTAAGACAGCCTTTACAACACCTTGGGGAACATATGTCTATGTGAGAATGCCTTTTGGTCTCACAAATGCTGGTGCTACTTTTCAGAGGGCAATGGATGTTGCCTTTTCAGATTTTATCAATGCTTTCCTTGTTGTGTATCAGGATGATTTGACTACCTATTCCAAGAAGGAAGAGGACCATTGTGCTCATTTAGAAAAACTATTTGTGAGGGCCTTGGAATTTGACATTTCTTTGAACCCAAGGAAATGTGCTTTTGGTGTCACAGAAGGTAAGTTGCTTGACCACTTAGTTGGGAAGCAAGGAGTGAGAATTGACCCTGAGAGGATAGTAGCCATTGATAAAATTCAGAGACCAAAGAATGTTAAAGGGATTCAGTCCTTCTTTGGCCAGGTCCATTTTCTAAGGAGGTTTGTGACAAACTTTGCAGAGGTTACTAGACCTATTTCCAAGATGTTGAAGAAGGGATTTGTAATCAATTGGGAGGGTGAGCCTGATGAGGCCTTCAAGAATATCAAGCAGGCTATCAAAGATGCACCAGTGCTTATGGCACCTGATTATAATGTCCCAATGCATATCTTTTCCTTTTCATCTTTTCATACTCTTGCTGCAGTTTTGTTACAAAAGAATAAGGATGGTTTTGAGCAGCCTATTGCATTTTTTAGTAAATCTTTGCAGCCTGCAAAATTAAAATATGACATAAATGAGAAACAAGCTTATGCACTTGTGAAAGCAATGAAGGATTTTAGGTGTTACTTGATGGGAGCAGTTGTGATTGCTTTTGTGCCAAGTGTGGTTGTGAAGGATATTTTCTCACAGCAAGAGGTGTCTAGAAGAAGGTGCAAATGGATCAATAGGATCCAGGAATTCAATGTTGAGATCCAGATCACTAAGTTGGTTAGAGGTCAAGGATTGGCAAAATTGATGGCTCAATCCAATCTAGATGCAAACCAGGTAAATCATTCTGAAATTGATTATACATGTGATATGGATGATTGTATTTGGTATCAAGATATTATTTACTATTTGAGAAACATGAGGTGTCTAGATAGTATGAATGATAATCAAAAGAGGACATTGAAGTTATAGGCCATCAGGTATGTAATTGTGAAGTGTAAGTTGTATATAAAAAATTTGGATTGCATACTATTGAAATGTGTAGATGAGAATCAAGATAATGTATTGTTGAAGGAGATGCATGAGGGAGTTTGTGGTGGACATTATATGGGTAAAACAATTGCTCATAAGATCTTGAGGGCAGGATTTTGGTGGCCCATAATCTACAAGGATGTAGAACAGTTGGTAAGGAGATGTGATGCTTGTCAAAGATTCTTTGGTAAGCTTAAGTTTTTAGGTAATGTACCATTAAAGCTAGTAGAAGTTCAGGCTCCTTTCCAACAATGGGGAATTGATTTCATAGGGGAGATACCAAACAAGTCAAGTGGAGGACATTCATGGATCTTAGTTGCCACTGATTACTTTACAAAGTGGGTAGAAGCTATACCTACAAGGAATGCAACTAGCAAGGTGGTAATTGACTTTCTAATGAATAATATTATTACAAGGTTTGGGTGCCCTGAGAGGATAGTGAGTGATAATGCTATGTGCTTTAGGTCTACCGAGTATAAGGACTTTTGCAAAGGTTTGGGAATTTAGATTTATAATTCCTCAACTTATCATCCACAAGGAAATGGTCAGGAAGAATCTACTAATAAGAGTCTAATTAAGATCTTGAAGAGAATCCTTGAGAAAAATAAGAGGGCATAGAATTCAAATCTATCATTACCTTTATGGGCTCATAAGGTAACTGTGAAGAGGGCAATTGGTTGTGCACCATTTGACTTAGTATACGAAATTCATGCTAGAATGCCTCAGAATAACTTATTGGAGATGTACAAGTTTGTGCATTTATATGATGATGACATTGATGATGAAATGCAGTTAAGAATTGAGGACCTCATTAGGTTGGATGAAACTAGAAGAGAATCAGTTCCAAGGAATGCCAAACTGTAGTTGCAAGTTAAGAATCTATATGATAAAAGGACTGTTGACAAGAAGTTTGAACCTGGTGATTTGGTGTTAGTTTGGAATGCCAGATTGGAGGATAAGGGGAGGCATGGTAAATTTGATCCCATCTGGTTAGGGCCATATCTGAGTCATGAGAAATGGGGCCAAGATTCTTACATCATAAGGGATTTTAATGGTGATATTCAAGAGTTTCCAGTTCATGGACAATTCTTGAAGTAGTACTTCATTTAAAGTACTCTATTTTCCATGAACAGTAGTTAGGGTTGTACATTTTGTAAATCTCTATATATAGGTTGCTTGCCCTTGCCTTGCTTTGCCCTGGTCTTTCAGTTTTTTGTCTGGTTTCCTGTCTTGCCCTGCTTGTTCCTTGCTATCTGCAATTTTATCTAGTGGGTTGGTCTACTTTCCTAGAGATCTGAATCCTTGCCATGCCTACAAGAGCCATGCATCCCCAACTAGACCCACTGTTAGTCCATTTTCCAGTCATAGAAAAATTCTTTGGAAATGGCCTATTTCCTTGTATTTTTCTTGAAGTGCCCTTAGCCCTATGTTCTTCAATGTGTCACCTTGCTCTAGCCTAAATTACATGTGCTGAATCAAAAAATCTAGAAATTTGTGCAAGTTCTGAGGTCTGCAGGAAACATAAGTTCAAAATATGCCTAAGTGTCAAAAACTCACAATGTTTTTCAAAATCCATGATGTTTTCAGTTTGTGTGAAAACCTTCATTGTTTTCAACCTTGTGCTTCCTGCTTTTATGTGCTTGTCTTCTTGTATCAAATTTTGTTTTCAACCTCATAATTTCTTGTTTTCTCACTTTCCCTAATTGCACAGGTGTGATGGATGGTAGGACCCATTCCTTGCTAAGGTGTTGTCATGCATTCTCCAAGTTTTCTAATAGTTGCATCTCTTATTCAATGATCTGGCGACTATGTTGTCACACAGTCTCTTCATGCTTAGCAGTTAGTGCCTAACGTTCAGCGACTTGGTGAGCAGTCTATTTCTCTTCAGTAACATGATCTCAAAATGTCTGGCAATCATCGCGAGGTCTCCTATTTCTGGCAGTTAGGTGCCTAACCTCCAGCGATCTAGCAACTGTGTTATTGCATGATCTTCAAATGTCTTGTGATTATTAGCTAACATCAAATGATCTGGTGGGTGGTTAGTCGTGAAGTCACTGAATGCCTAGCGGTTTGTCTCTTCTTATGCTTCCGCACTGTTAAAGCTCAGACAAGATCAGTTGTCGGCGTAAGTTCACATGGAAAAGATGCATGATGTTTAGCCTTTGCACTTTTGTTATAGCCATCAGATTTTTCTTGTGTAGGCGTGAAGTGGGCTCCTCCTGATTGGTTGTCGCATGGCCGCATATCAGACTTCTCTAACATGTGATCATATGACCATTTGCCATTTCTCTGCATGGGTCCTGGTCTTCTGTAGTGTTTAGTTACTCGGTGATTAAGTCTTCATTCCATGACCTAGTGACTCATGGCTATCTCATTGTCGCTTGATCCTGGTGGTTAAGTGTCTAGCATTCAGTGACTTGGCTGGTGGTTTGTTCTACTTTAGTCACAAAGTCACATGATGGTGGGCCTGGTATTCTTAGGTGGAGTGACAATGCAAAGGAGATCTACGGTGGCCACATGATCATGAGGAATATTCTTTCCCCTTGCGATCATGCGACAACCATCTGATCTTGCAATGTTTAAAAGGGTTGACATGGTGGGTCCATTTTCCAGGAGGTGCTGATGTGCGTGATTTTCATTGGCTAGGAGGTGCTGATGTGCATGATTTTCATTGGCTGGGAGGTGCTGATGTGCATGATTTTCATTGGCTAGTAGGTGTTGTGGTGGATACACATGGTGGATCTGATACATAAGGGCAAGCAGTGGTGGTAAATGTTGGCTGTTGTCACATGTTCGCATAGCCCATTTTTGGGCTATGTGATCATGCGACCAAGCACATGTATAACCAAATTCTTATGGCAGTGAAGTTCACGACGGTGCGGTAGTGTGACTAAAGATAGGAGGTTAGGTTGCGAGGCCCACAAAGGAAGATTGATTGGGTGGTTGCGATATAAAGTTGGTAAAGGTTTAAATTTTGGCTATCATTTCTCTGCAGGCACCAAAGAAGTGATCGTTGGGATTTAAATTCAAATTCTCTGAGATTTTTTATGACAGGAAGGACTGGTTTTAAATGTTTTAGCGGCTAGATTTGACTGGTTTGGTGGTGCTTGTTGTTGTGATGTGGTCCAAAGTGTTTGACAGCTGATTACAGGGATTTTTACCATAAGGTATTGAATACAATCTTGGCTCGAGGTGTATTTGTAGGATTGGATGTGTTTCCCACCCCTGAATTAAATTCTTGATTGTTTCTAGTAGGTTGGGTGGTTGAAACCCTAATCCTAGTCATCCATAGCTTGTTGCAAATTTCCAAGATGACTAGGGGGTATAAGTTGCAGATTTTTTGAGTTTTCATGGGTTCCAATTCTTTTGGTTTTGGTCCTAGATTGTTGATAGTGAAAATTTAAACAAGGAGAGCCTGGATTTAGGGTTTGTTTCCTTTGTGCATTTTTTCATTTGGTAATGTATTGATTCTGCAAGTCTTAGTGAGAATATTTTGGATTCCAATCTCATATTGGTGTATGTCTTTTTATTTTTCTCTTGACCTCATATATGTTGATTACACAAAGTGGGTTAGCATATGGTAAACAAAGAGTATTTTGGGGTTATCTTTGAGTACCTAACAAAGTTAGGATTAAAGTCTTTAAGGTAAGTTCAGTGAGTTCATCACAAGATAAGGATTTGATGTCCTGATATGTGAGTGAGGGGAGTAATAGGCAAAGCACTTACTCTGAGTCTATATGTGTTTGAGTTAAGGTTTTAGGATGATATAGGTTGTTAAGTGACTCTCTACCCTGGGATAAGGCACTGATCCATTCTCTAGAAGCAGTCCATCATCAGCAATCACACACACAATTAAATGATAAACATTTCAGTTAGATAGTAAAATGTATAGTTATATATTGTTTAGATACTCCTTGAAGAAGTGAGTCAAGGGTACACCCACCTGAGCATTGAGGCCCAAAGTGTAGGAGGATCTCCTTGATCCTTGTTAATTGGCCCTCTTCCTTGTAGACTTTGGTGTGGTGATAGAGTCAAAGTTTCATTATAGTTATACATCAAAGTATAAATCTACAAGTTTTGAAGATCAAAGGGAACAACCAACAGAAGAAAAGGTCTAGGATCCAATGGCTTGTCGAGAGGGACAAGAACATGACCTTCTTCCATAGATCTGCATCCAAACATAAAAATGAAACAATGTAAAATATCTACTGAATGATAATAATGAACTTGTGGAAGTGGACAATATTGGTGGGTGGGCTTCATAATTTTTCCTACATATCTATTCTATAAATACAAGTGAGGACCCCTTTGGGATTTGAGATAACCTCCTCAACCATATTTCTACAATTTTACCTAATGAGGATAACAATTCACTTTTGGGCACGATGTTTGAAAATGAGGTGGAGGAGGTTGTGTTTGTCATGGGTGCTTATAAAGCCCTATGGACAAATGGTTTCCCATTTAACATATTCTAGGAATTTTGGGAGGTGGTGAAATATGATATCACTAAGGATGCTAAAGACTTCATTAGAATAAGAAAACTTCTTAGGAAACCTAACAATGCCTATAGTTTGCTAGTCCCTAAAGGCCTGGAACCCAAGCATATGACTAATTTCTATCCCATCAGTCTTTGTAATATTGATGATAAGTTATTTTCCAATGTGGTAGTGAAAAGATTGAAGCCTCTCCGATAAAATTATTAGTGCATCTTAGAAAGGATTCATCCCTATTTAATAGATTTAGGATGTCGCTATCACTACCCATGAGATAATCCACTCAATGGACATGAGTAGAAACTTAGGTATGGAACTTAAACATAATATTTCTAAAGTTTATGATAAAGTTAATTAGAAATTCCTTTATGATGTCCTCTTGAAGTTGGTTTTTGATTGAAGATTCATAAAAATTATTAAAATACTTCATTATTGTTAATGAGACCCATTGGATATTTTTAAAAGAGAGGAAAGTGATAAGACACAGGGACCCCTCGATCCCATATCTTTTTATTATTATTGATGAAGTCCTTAACAAGAACTTATCCCTCATAACCATAAGTGGGAGAATTAAAGGGGTTAAGGATTCTTCTTTCAACCCCCCCCCCCGAAAGATCCTACAAGATTTTGTTGTTAACACCTTCTTGTTTGGTTTATCTTCTTTTATTTAGGCTAGAGAATAGAAAAATCTCCTAACTCATTATGTGACTACCTCTCGTTAGAAAATAAACTATGACAAAAGAAAAGTTGATTTGTTTAACACTAACTTACAACTTCAAAGGAAAATTGTTGGTATCCTAGGCTGTTAGTCCACTAATCTTTCAAACACCTATCTTGGTCTATCTCTTACAGTCAAGGAGGTGACCCCCAATTTTTGGAACTCAATATTGGAAAGGATACAAAAGAAATTAGCTGGGTGGAAAGGTAAAATTATTAGTAGTGATAGAAAATTGCAACTCTTATCTACTTCCCTTCAAGGTATCCTAATTTATTTTTTTATCACTTTTTAAGATCCCCAATGACATGGATAACAAACTAGAGAAAATTCAATGGAAATTCCTATATATGGGAATAGAGGAGAAGGAAATATTGTGTCTTGTAAACTAGGACATTTTTTGCAAACCCAAATATATGGGAGGTTAGGGAATAAGGAAGATATATAACCTTAACAAGGCTCTATTAACAAAAGTGGGGTGGCTTCTTTCAGTAAGATCTATGGATTGGTACAAGATTATGAGAGAAAAATACCTCAAAAATTATTGCTTCTTGAAGTTGTTGTTTTCCCATGACCTCCCTATTGGTTGAAAAATATGGAACAATATTGTAAAACGTAGAGGTCTCCTAGGAGATGGATTAAAATGACAAATTGGAAATGGAGAAAGAATTTATTTCTAAGAAGATACCTGGATTTGGGTTAATCCTTTAGCCTAGAGGCATTTTAAACATCTAATGAGGTACCTCAAGGCCTTGCTTGGTTACTTTATGGATGACTGTATCACCCCATATAAGAGGTGGAAAAGTCTAGTTTAAGGCTTTGCAAATAACCCTAACTTGGTCCCTTGGGTGGAGGATCTTCAAAGGCTTTTAAAGGACATTTATATTCCATTGTTTCCTAGGGAAGACATGATTTTCTAGTCCAAGAGTCTATCAGGGTCATTCTTTATTAAGCTATCTTACTTGCACATGATTAGCTCCTCTAACATACCAATGTGCTAGAGATAAGTATAGAACTCTTAGCTCCTACACAAGGTTAAATTCTTTTGGTAGAAATCCCTACATGGTAAGATCCTAACTCAAGACAACCTCAAAAGGAGGGGATTTCAATTTGTCAACTAGTGTGTGTTATGAAAAAAGGATGACGAAAGTATCAAACACCTCCTTATCCACTTCCATTTTGTCTCAATAATCTAGTACAAAATTTTGGAAATATTCAACATGACATGGATATTTACGGAGGATTTCTAGTAATTCATTTATAACTAGGAGTACCCATATTACCACCCTTTAAACAAACAACTTTAGAAAATAATCCCTTCTCACATATGTTGGTGCCTGTGGTTAGAGAGAAACATCTGCATCTTCAAGGATTATGAAAACTTGGAGGACACTATGCTAAAGATCCTTGTGAAATTGGCTTTGTAAAACATCTCAATATGCAAGTGGAAAACCCCTATAGATCCACTGTCAATCACTAATTGTAAGTTGGCTAGAGAGTGGAAACAACTAAATACTTTATATGTCTTTGACAACTCTAAGAGATAGCATAGGTTGAACACAAGATGGTTGAAACCTATCCCCCATGGTACAAACTAAATTTTTATTAGACTCCCAGAAATGAGAAAGAAGAGGGAGGTGGTATAATAAGGGACCACAAGAGAGGCTTGGTGTTATATTTCACTAGAGATTTGGGCTCTATTTCTAGTAACCAGGCTAAAACCATGGCCCTTTTATGGACGCTTAAATTCACCCTCTTAAATGGGAATAAATGGTTGATCATAGAAGGGCACTTAATGCTAATTGTTGAATCCATTAAAGGTAATAAGGAAGCTAGTTGGAGGATTGGAAGCATTTTTATGGACATAACACCTATGTTGAAGGGATTGGAGTGTTAAATTATAGCTCTGATATGATTGAATTATACAATATATTCGAATGAACTATATTTATTAGACATGATATGCTAGTCGATTATATATATATATATATATATATATATATATATATATATATATATATATATATATATATATATATATATATATATATATATATATATATATATATATATATATATATATATATATATATATATATATATATATATATATATATATATAGATATATATATATATATATATATACATATATATATTAAAATGGATTCAAACTTATATGGAGGATGTGGGGGGAAATGTGAGATCAATTCTAAAACCCAAATTCCCAACAAGGAGATCCAATTTGATCAACCTAAGAGGCTAATGCAAAATTGAATCAATTTGATTGAAAATATGGAAAGAAGAATTCATCTAATGTTTCCCTAGGAAGAATATGGTATGCTTGGAATTGAAATAATTGAATTGCAAGTACTAACCTTGAAATTGGGGAAGATCTAGAAAATGCTCAGTTCTAGTCTCTGTATGAAGTTTTTGATGATTTTGTCACCTATTGTAGACTAGAAATGTCGAGGTGGACAAAACCCAGAAATCTTTTCCTCAGATTTAGTTATGTCGACCTTGACCTTTTTAAAAGGTCAATGACCACATTTTTATCTTGATGTCCAATTTTGATTCTGTTTGTGAATCCTAAAAGATTGCCGAAAAGGGTATCCAAATTCACTCCCAGATCTGAGACATCACACTTGTATCTGCAATAAAATGGGGGTTTTTGTTTGTATGGGGGGTTTGCCCTGATCAAACCCTAGTTTAGGAATTAACCTTGAAATAGAATGGAAATGTATGTAGTATAAACAAAGTAATTGAAACAAATTACCTTGCTTATGTTGAAGTCCTTTAAGAGGATTCGAATCCTCAAATCCACCAATAGGAATGCTTCAATGGATGGCAAGATGTCTCTAATCAATGGTATCTTGATCTCCAACACCAAGCTTGATTTGAACTTTGCACATGTGAGGGTTTGAAAGGATGGAGAAAAATGAATCTTCAAGGGGGGTTCAAAGAGATTGAGTTCTTCAATGGCTAACAATGGATCTCCTTAAGGAAGAATTCTTGAACACTTCGATGCTTGAAGAATTGAATGCTTGAACACTTGCTTGCACTTGAGAGCTCTAGATGCTTGAGATGAAATTGCTTGAGAATGTGATGTGAAAATGAGAGAGGAAGGCCTCCTTTTATAGTGATCTAGGATACATTCCTCTAGAAGGGCCACCTTGGAGAATTAAATCCAATTAGGTCTTGACCTTTAGAGAAATGGACCTAAATTAAATATCATTTAAGGATTTACCATTTTGGAGCCCGAAACAGCTGACCCACAAGTAGAGAATAAAATTCTCGAAAGAGAAAAGAGTGGGAAATGGAAATTTGAAATCCTAATTGATTGAAGTCAAGGTTGAGGTCGACCCTAACTTAGTCAGGGTCAAGGTCTACTTTGACCTCTAACCTAGACAGAGTCAAAATTAGGAGCTGGGGTGCCAGGCAGTGCCAGAATGCAGATTTTCAGGTCTGATCAAGACCCAGTGTCCAGATTAGATAGAAAAGTCTCAGAATGATGAGATGAAGGACTAGGAGTTTCTGTAACTAAACCCTACCTAGAAAATGAAGCCATGGAAGATGAAAATTAGGAAAAGTCCTTAAGACCTTATCCCTAATTTCACTCAGAATAAAGAGATCAAGCGCGGAAAAGAAGTGGAATGTGGGGAAAAAGCCAAATACATGCAAAGATCCAATCAATGCACTTAACATGACCCAAACCACTTACTCAGAGGGCTAAACACTCTTAACATGGAAGTGCTTCCATTTTAAGACAATACATTAAGCCTCCACTTTAGCAAGAGTATGGATTTGATGCAAACTTTTGGTAAAGGAGATAAAAATAGTAAGATAATCTTATTGTAATCTAAGGGACAAAGAGAAATCCTAAGCCCCTAGGGACTCAAGTCTTCATCAATTCCTAGATCACAAATAAGAGAGACATCTCTAGAGAGAGAAAGAAGAGTGTGACTACCTCACCCAATGAGAACTTATATCCCATTGTGAACCAAACAAGAAAAATGGTGCAACTGGAAAGATGGAATTGAACCACCTAGTGAATGTGGCTACTCACTAGTCAACCCATCAAAGATTTATTCCTAGGAATATTCTATTCCATAAGAATGAAATAAAAAGGGTGATTTGATCTTAAGGAAACTTCCAACCTTAAGGGATCAAAATATATGTGTGCTTGAAACTGGAGGGATCAAGACATCCTAATATAAATCCATACTATAAGGATTAGTTCTTAATCCAAAAAGAAAGGAAAAATGTTTGAAAAGTAAATTTAGAGGTGTGTATCTTCCTTTGGATTTAGCAACTTATGTGCATTACCTTTAGAATATTTAGCATGTTTTGAATTTTTCATAAGTGTGTGTGTGTGATAAGTGAGCAGAGGATATGCCTCCATGTTAAAGTCATTGCTGACACTTTAACAAGAGCAATGGCTTTAATGGAAACATAAACAACTCCACTGATTACATTCCATGTCGAGATGCCCCCATACGAAGATAAATCAGGGGAAATATCACAGAAACATACAAAGAACATAGAAGGGATCCCTACCATGGGGTTAGTATGATCATAAGATAATATATGTATGATATTATTTCAAATGAATTGACATCATTCCCCAAAGAAAGTAGAACTCCAATCACAGAGGAGGAAAGATCACATAAGATAAATGAAGAGAATCTTTTCAGACCATGACATGGAGACCAAAAAGAATTAGTGCTACCATATCTTGAATCCAAGTAGATTACACAAGGAAACATTTACAAAAAATAACACATTTACAACATACATTGAACAACATATAGAAGAATAGAGATACGTATAGAAGAATTTGAACAATAGTTTCAATTCCTTCATCACCTTGTACCAATTGAGTAACAAGGATCATATAAAAGAATCTAACAACATTTAGCAAACACATTATGGGAGAAGCACAGTACAATAGGAAAACACACAACAAAGCTACCATGAAGGACAAGCCAATCAAGCATGTTGCCTAATCTCCCCATCTCATTGTATATCATTTAGGGAAGGTGGGTAACTCACAAGAGGGACTATATCCAACATAGTAGGAATGATAGCTAGTTCCAAACTAGGATCCTCTTGAGAATCACAATGTTCGATACTAGGTGTAAAAGTTAATTGAGATGAAAGCATTTGTGGCAAATCAATGTCAATGTCAATAGTCTCATATTCATCATTAACATCATTAGTATCATCAAGAGTATATTATTCATTTAAATTAATTGAAATAGGATCTAAGATACAAATAGAATCATCATAATCATGCATGTGAACATCATTATTAGGAACAACATCTTCTAGTACATTCTACATAAGTGCATCTGAAGAAAGTAGAGATCTTTTAGCTTTAGCATGAGCATGACACTTTTTACGACATTCATTAGCAGATCGATTATGTTTTGATTTTTGGAGATAAGTTGAGAACTAGGAGGAACAATCACAGGATCCTTCATAGGTTCTTTAGGAAGATCAATAGGATTATCAACCATAGGAGGAACAATCACAAGATCTTTAATAGGCTTGGTAGGAGGAACTTGATTAACATAACTAGAAGCCATAGTTAAAGGAGGTATCAAAGGTGTAGGTAAAAAACCATGATTAAGATCCATAGGAGGTATGCTTAATTAAAGAATTTTATGGTGCTTATAAGCTTGATATGATTGAAAAATATTATCAGGGCAAGGAGAACATGAATTAGGTAATGAAGGCCAAAAGAAATCCAAAGTAGCACAATCTATAGGCCTAGAAGGCTGATATAGACTATGATTGATCATCTTCATTTTTCCATCATGAATAAACTTAAGACACTTATGGATAGGAGAAGCAACAGCATGCATGGTAGTCAACCAAGGAAAGCCTAGCTTAACTTGAAATTGATCAAAAGTAGGAACCACAATGAAGGTAGTGTTCACAAGTTTTCTGAGAAGTTCAACCACCAAGGTAATAGAACCAAATGAGGGATAAAGAAAACCATACAAGTTTGAATCCACACATCCGATGTATCATAGCAGTCACATTGTAAATTTTTCATTAAAAGATTTTCTTCAGTGATAACATTGACTGAGGTAGAATCAACAAGACAACCACGAGTGGGTATCTAATCAATCCTAGCAACAATGTAAAGGGGACCATTAGGAGCTTTAATAATCTCAGAGTCATCATAGGTAATAAAAGGTCCTGAGGTCTTTTATTCTTGAAATTTTGTCGAGGTTAGGTTGAGGTTTCACTTTAGGTTTAGGTTTAACTTGAGGGTGAGATTGAACTTGAGGTGAAGGTTGAGGTGGAGATATAGGCTTAGCAACATGCTCTAGTTGATTAACAACATGATTAAGATAATCCATCTTTGAATCATATGCAATTTCCATAGCAGATGGTTGAGCAATAGTATTAGTATCATGCGTAGGTAAAGGGTTTGTATAGATTTGAATGTTCTGATTAGGAGAAACATATTGATTCCCACTACTATCCAGATTATCAACAGATAAAGCTTTAGCATCAATGAGATCCTGGACCTTAAGTTTTAAAGAAAAAACATTTCTCAGTATCATGACCATTCTGACGATGATATTGACAAAAAGCATTCTAATCAAAAGATTTAGATGCCATTGTAATAGGTAAAATAGGTTGAATAGGAGGTAAAGTAATCATGTTAGCAGCTAACAACCTATTCATAATAGTATGTAAAGATTCAGAAAGAGGTGTAAACGTACGATTTAGTTGAAAAGTAGTGGATGCAGTAGCAACATTGTGAGATGCACTAGCAACTTGATTAGTGACTGCATTTGTTTGTTTGTTTATCTTGACATAATTGTTGAATTTTTGAAACTTGTTTGGATTAGGAGCAACATCACTCTTATCAACTGGAACAGGAGCCATTGGATTGTTGCTCTCAAATTGACTCACTTGTAATCAATAATGATGAAGCATTGCACAAAGTTGTTGAAAAGAGGTAAATTCAGTAAGCAGAATCTTATCTCTAATATCCTTTTGTAAATTTGAAATAAACATGCATTGAATATCAATATCAAGAACAGGATAGGAAATCTAAGCATGCAAATGCTTAAATCTACCAATAAATTTAGTCAACTTTTCTTTAGCACCTTGTTTACAATGGATTAAATCAGTCAAAGACACTTGCGGGCCAATATTGTTTTGAAATTGTTGAATAAAGGCATTAGCAAGTTGTGGAAAAGAATCAATGGAATAAGGAGGCAAGGAACAATACCATTGTAAGGCCTTGTCATGAAAGGTTTGAGAAAACAATTTGGCTAAAATCCTATGGTCATGAGCATAGTCACTACAAAATGTTTGGAATGTTTTAACGTGATGAACATGATAGATCCCTTTCCATTATAATTGTCAAGATGAGGCATATTGACTTGCTGAGGAATAGGAGTTAGAATAATATCCAAGGACAAAGGACTTCCCATGTCACATGTAGGAATGCTAAACTTGTTTTGAGATAAGGAAGCAAGTTGTTGTTGTAATGATGAAATAGTTTGAGCCAAACTAATGATTGTTGGATCATTAGAGGAAATATGAGGAGTAACAATATTAGACACACTAGGTAATGTGTAAGGAACTACGGGGATAGAAGACACAACTAGAGGAACACTAGGAACTACAGTTGGAAGTGGATTGGAATAAGTAAAAGGAACATTATGATATGAAGATTGTGATGTAGAAAGGGATACAGGAGGAACACTCATGGGAACAGAGGGAACCGTCACAGTCACCAAAGAAGGAGTATAAATAGGATCACTAGGTAAAGGTTAGAGGGAGGTTCAACAATAGTGATAGGAGGAATCAACCCTACCTCTTGAGCTTCTTGAACTAAAGGCTTAATATTGGAATGCACAAGGTGAATAATACCATGCAAGAGGTTGACACCTT
>BSBK01011886.1:22500-65020 GCA_027943335.1 Chamaecyparis obtusa | reverse complement strand
ATATCCATCTATCAAAAATTACAAATAATAAAAATGAAATATGAAAATACCTGGAAACAGCGTTTGCAAATTCGAAAGTTGTCCACGGGTTTCACTGTCGTCGAAAGTGACAATGAAAGTCACTTTTGGCGATTATATTTACGTCAAAGTTTAACCCTAATTTATGACTTTCGATCAAAAGTCATTCGCTAAAGACTTTCGATCGAAAGTGCTCTATTCACTTTCGATCGAAAGTCTTATGTCTAAGGACCTTCGATCATAAGTTTTGTACTCACGATCGAAAGTCCATCATAGTTTCTATCGAAAGTAATCAACGAATTTTTGGCTGAATTCATTCCTCCCAAAAAGTGTAACCCACTATTGTGAGTTCACCCACTTAGAAATATCACCCTAATAAAGATTCAAACTACAATGACAAGAATGACATCATAATTTAATAATTTGTTTGGCTACTAAGAGGGAGTTGTCCTATATCAATAAATTTTAAACAAGCCACTAATTAATACCTCCTAATGTGACATTATCAATAAATAAAATATCAAATCGAAATGGCACGAGGTCTCCAAAGGAGGAATCAAAATCTCGCTAAAGTTGAAAGAAAGCATCGTTTCTACTTCCAGAGTGGGCCTCTCCAGTGCAATTACTTACACGCATCGGTTGCACTTGTGATAGCTAAGCAATAGACCTCATGCTCGTCCACTAAGTCGCTTGCTATATTAGTAAAGATTTCGCTGCATTCTTACAAACTCTCACTAAAACAGGTTAGAGCTGAGCTATTTGCTCTTTTCTTCTTGTTTTTGTGGCCTGGTTTTGTTTGTGGTGTGGATGCGTTGATGATGAAGAAAAGCACTAAAAATTTCATTGACATCTTGTTGGCCATACTGTTGCCTCCATTGGGAGTCTTCATCAAATTTGGCTGCGATGTAAGAAACGCCGTCTCTTAATATCTTTCTTCTTTCTCTTTCGCAAACTTTCCCTAAAAACTTCAGTAAATATTGTTCTGGGGGTTGATTGATTGGGCAGGAGAAGCTCTGGATATGCTTGCTGCTCACAATTTTGGGCTACTTGCCAGGAATAATTTATGCCATCTATGTCATCACGAAATGACACCTCGCTGTCATGCTATCTGTTTGGTTATAATTTTATTTTATTTGAGGGTTAGTGTGTGTTTAAAGGTTTTATAGCTGGCTTGTTCGAAAAGAATAATGAAGTTTTCACCAATAGTTTTATGGATGTCGCTGTCGACAAACACTTTGATATGTAATATTTATGTATAATTTATAGGATGATAATTATTTTTCAGTAATTGTATGAGATCATTGAATAAGTTTTTTTAAGGGAGGAACCTTGTTCTATCAGGTTAACTAATCATAAGTTTTTTAAAATTCAGGTGGCGTAATTTTTAGTAATATATTATTAGTTGATCAAATTTCATCAACAACTGTTGATTTCTAATATGTATTTTTTTCAAATATTTTTATAATATTAATGTCAAATTTTTTATCACTAAATATTTCCTTTACATCTACATTATTCATCATTTTTCTTTCTTTCTTATAATTTATGAAAAATCACTATCTCTTTATTGTATACTTCTACACTTTATATTAGATCATCTAAAATTTCTATTCTAAATTTATAGTTGAAAGTTTCAATTTAGATATTAAATAAATTAAAACCTTAAACACATCATTAATTAAGAATTGAGTGATTGATAGTTTGAGTTTAGAATATAGCTTGTAGTAAGAAAACATAAAATCAATAGATAACTTACTTATATTCCTTAATTAAACACTTTTGCTTTCAATCTCTTTTATAATTCAATCCTTAAATCATTATTTTTTACTAGTACCATTCTAGTTGAATTTTGTTCTTCTTTAAATATAGATGATTACGTGCTAAGACATTTTATTGCAATTAATGTATGTAGTAACTATATATCTCTTTTTGATATCTCAAATATATTTCAATCCTCTCTCCTCCTTGGTCATGATGTTTTTCATTTTTAATTACATTGATCCTTCTATCTATCTATAACAACTCAATTAGAACCTATCTTAATAGTTGCGTCTTCAACTAATTCATGAAGTAATGGTCATGACTTACAAAGTTGATAGTTAAAGATTTTAAATAACAAGAGGATGCAGATCAAACACGAAAATGATTTGACCTTATTAAATATGCTTAAATTAGTGCACAAAACTTAAATATGTGATTAAATATAAGTTTTTTAATTTTTAATAAACTTTGAGCATATTAATTTTCTTAATTTTGTCTCATACATTCTAACATGGTTTAATGTTGTTGCATGTTAGGGAATCACATACACTTCATATCAATAGTAGAAATAGGTTTCTATTGAGATTTATTAGAGATGGTATACCTTATCTAAATATAAGACATGCTAAAGCAATGACTCCTATAAAGTTGAAAAGGTATGATGAAGCTATCAAAAATGAAATATTTTCAATACTAGGTGAATTCTAGCAATTGATCTTTTAATGCTTTGAGATAAATGGTAATACGTCAATGAGAAAAGTTGAGCTATATTGAGGATATAAAATTTTGATGACTAGAATTCTATAATTGATAGAAGGACATTTATCCTCATGGCGGGCTACTTGTTAAGATATAAGGTATTTTCTTGGAATTATAGATGTGACATAGTATGTCTAGAAGAGTAAAACATGATCGTACTAAGTGTTAACATTACTGAAATGGTTGCATGTAATTGGTTGAATAGTGTATTAACTTAATACATAGGTGAATGTTAAGTACAAGTGAGACTCATCACATCAATGTATGAGTGCTTTATAAGAGAAGTTATTAGACTCGATGTAATGAAGATTACTCAAAAGAAAGAAAATAGATAGCCACATGGTAACATAAGGTAAGTGAACATTTTCAACCAATCTTATGACTTGGTATAGTGGAAACCATGATATGAGTGATAATCTACATCAATATTGAACGTGTATTTTGTATGAACAATGTACATGAAAAGTGGACAAATGATTTTCAGAGGTAGTTGGATATACAATACTTGGCTTAGTCAGTGAGCTCAATATTGCATATGTGGATTGATTTTGAAAATGAGTTTTATTATGCTTATACATTGAGTTAGGCCATTTTGATAAATGTGACTCAACACATTAGTAAATTAGTAAAGTAGTGTACAATTTTTGTTTAATTTGCATTTGTACTACTCAATTGTCATGATACACTATCATATAATTTTTTCATAAAATGAAGAAAATAATATAAGTTGAATCTAATAGAGGCTGATTATAAGTAAAAACTAAGTGAATGGTTATGTAAATGAGCCAAATTCATTATAATAGTTAAAAACATTGAGCACTTTATTGAGTGAAATGATGCATAGAGCCGCATTTTAAAATGTTAAATACACAACCATAAGTGGCTAGGTAAATTTTGCCACATATAGTACAAGCCAAAATAAATGGAAGGTATTTTAATCATAATATTAGTTTAAACACAGTTTTCATAGGTAATACATAGTTTTCAAATGAAAAAAAATATACCACAATTTAAATACCTCTTTCAATATGCATGCTAGTAACCAAACATTAACACATTTGAATATTTGCCAACATAATGAAAAAATATTGTTCTTATGTTTTTTCATACTTTATATATTAATCTCTTAATTGTGCATTTAAAATGAAGTATCCAATTAATCACCAATTTTACTTGTTTTTTTATGAATAGCTCAACTTTATTAACATATAAATAAAATAGAATTATAAAAAAAAAAAAAACACAGGACATAGAGACACCCCGCGAGAGTCAAACAGTGAAAGAAACTATCTGGTCTGCTATATGAAGACTCAGATTTGACACTATCTTGTCTGCTATTGCCAAACCCATCGTGGCTTAGTTTGCCTTCTCTATTCTTTTGGAGCAATTTTACTTTAGAAAATAACATATATAAATAATTTGTAAAGAAAATGACTATTAAAAAAATAAATTAATTGAAATTATAAAATAGTTTATAAGCGCTTCAAATATAATGTACTTATTCACTAATAGTAAGCATCTACGTAAGGAAATAATGGCACTTATTCACTAATAGTAAGCATCTAGGCCAAAGACTAGATAAAAACGCTATTATTCTACTCACATTAATGACACCCCATCAATTAACTGGCCTTTTGATATTCAATGTGGACAAACTGAAGCTATCAAAGTTGTGAAGCTTGTTTGGGCATCACAGCTGTATTTGAATAAATATTCTTTTTGATCTGAGTAAGACAGAAACCATTTTTCAATCACCCTCTAGATGGAGAGTTCCTTTCAACCATAGCATTCTTGCAAGAATAATTTGTAAACCACATTTTGTTTCATTAGCAATGGAGATACCATACACTTTAATCACAAATTCACACGATATTAAAACTAATATTCTATGAAAATGCCTCTCCGTGGCTCTGTTCTTCCCTTGTGGCCCCTATGACCTTGACAATGAACACCTTCAACTGAAACATTTCCAACACTTGGATTTCACGCGTAAGGAGAAGATATTAAAGCCCATATGAACGTTGAGATCTATCAAATACATATTTGTAAAGTTCCAGGTTTTCTATATCAATGGCTTCTTCATTTGCTTCCCAGATTGAATCTGTGCCAACCCATGTATCAGTGATAGGAATCCTGGCCACTGTGATCGCTCTTATGATTATCTTAAGAGCTTTGTTTATCCATTCTTGCTACAATCGATCAACTGCAGACTCGAGAAGGCGCAACGGATTTGATTACCCTGATAATGATTTCCCAGCTATTGAAAACACAGGTTTGGATAAAGAGTCTCTGGATGCTCTGCCCATTGCTGAGTACAAATCACAGAATATGAAAGAAGGTCTTGAATGTGTAGTGTGTCTCTCAAATTTTGAAGAGAATGAAAAAATTAGGGTTTTGCCCAACTGTAATCACAGCTTTCATACAGAGTGCATAAATATGTGGTTACAATCCCACATTAGTTGTCCTATTTGCAGGCAAAGGGTGTCATCAAAGCGATCTCCTACTGTAATGAGTTCAGACAGAGGGAGAGAAGCCACTGCCTCAAATATAGATAGTACAAGTATGAGCATTGTTCATTTACATCTGGTGAGAGGACAGAGAAGCTCTAGTGCAGTGCAGCAGTCAAGCTCAGCAATGTTAATGAGCCAGGCTTTGAATCATCAAGGAGTCTATGCTGGAAGACCAATGCTACACACTGCTATTGACATTGGACCTTGCTAGTCTAAATTTAGCTCAGCTTCTTCAAATAACCAAAGTGTTCTTCTCACTTCTCTCCCTCATTCCCCCAATGTCTTCTTAAGTTTTTCTTGTGTGTCATATATCTATAGAGGCTCGAAAGAATTTTTTGATACCAGAGGTTTTTATTGCATGTCTTTCCAGTGGGCATAGGAGTTAAACATATGGAAAGAGGGGTAAAGGTTTTCAAACACTAAATAAAATTTCTGCCAGCATTTACGAGGGAAATGTCCAAGTTTGGTGATTCAACCAAAGCAATGGTAACTGTCTTGTGATCAATACCCATGCTAAAAAGACTCAGCCTCCATTAAGTAGTAACCTCCAAAGCCTGACAAATACAACCGCAACATTAATTGTTATTATTCTATAAGTTGTGCATAATGTACTAGTTTGCTATTCAAAGGAGAGAGGTTGAATGTACTAGTGTTATACTAGTGAGTGATATAACATCTATACTCATTCATTTCTACAATGGAGTCTCTTTTGCACCTATTAAAATGCTAATAAAAAATCACTTCGACTTTATCTTTTGTCAGATCAAATGAATCCATTTGACAAACCTATCTATGTAGTAATGTACCACTGAGAAAAGTCTTCCCAATTATTATAATGTTCATATATATGAAGTTTCTTATGACTTTGTATTTTTAGTTTTACTAAACATGGATATTTCACTGTATGTCTACCTCTATGTTTCACTCTTATCAAAAAATAATAAATGAGAGAAAAACAAAAATTAATATCTATGCCCTAGGTATTGAAGTTCTTTTTCTATCAAAAAAATAAAAAATGAAATTGGACAAATACACAACATGTTATAAGCTATGTAGTCAAGGTATGTCAAAATTATGGTTTAGTCAACTTCAAACGTTAACAAAATATGTAATAATCATGATAATGTCATCAAACCAATTGCATGCCCTCCATATGGATGTTATGAAACTAAATTCGAGAGAAGCATGTTGATATTTGTTTCGGAGAAAAATTTATGTTCTATGAAAATAATGTAACTCTTTGAAAATGACATTTTCAACAACATACCAGTTTTCATGGGAGAAAGAAAAAACCATTCAAATCAATTGAAAACTAAAAATAAAAAATATATTTATAATTTAGATATAAAATCCTAAAAGACACTAATTTATCTGATCTTCTGATTTCAAATGGTTTAACAACAATATGCTTCTAAATCTGAAAGTTTTTTTCAAAATGTAGAGTTCAATGTCTGTTCAAGCAAAAAAGTGTAACCCACTATTGTGGGTTCACCCATAGGTTATTCAATTTATTTACTAAGATCGCATCAAGGGTTTGAGCTATTTTAATTAATTTCAATTATGATTGACATCAATCATTAATAATATCAAGAGATGATGTAGTAGCATCCTTGGGTCATTGGCAATCTTCCACCACCCAAAAATATTTCCTTTCAATTTGTTTTAGTTAACCAAATTTCTATATTTTAGTTGTGTTTCTTACAGGTGGATTTTATGTAGTTGTGAACTTCAGGGTATGTTTTGGACATCATGTTTGAATTATGTCTTGATTTGCAACTCATTTGTATACTTTGTAGTGGATTTATCTTGGATTCAAGTTTAGGCGTGTCTGTTCTTCTTGTTCTAATGGTCTGTTCAAGTTTTTTGATCTTGCAAAGTAACTTCCCAGTCGGGGAATATTTGTGGTGCATATCACAATGATCTTTGGTCTTTGGCTGAAATTCCTCTCGGATCACACATTACTTCAACATTTTGGCATTGAGATCCTTATGATTTGGGTCTTCACCTATATTTATGTATTACATTTTCTTGTTCTTGGAAAATGTAATAGATCTTGGCTGAGAGATGATGGAAAGGCTCTATATATTGAGGCATTTTGTCTTTAGCTTAGGGAAATAAAAAAGATAACATTTGGAAGCTTAATTCTAGGGTTTAGTCTTAGTTTTCTATTGTAATAAGGCATGGATGCTGAAAGTTTGTAAGTTGCATGTTGTAGAACAATATGATGTAAATATTTGATTTTGAGATAATGCAAAGATCTATTATAGCTTATTGATTATCTTTTTTTTTTTACTTGGTTGTTTTCGCTGTGTTGACTCTTGTTTCATAGTTTGGACCATAACTCCTACCATGACTGGATCATTTGGTATTAGAGCAACGTTGATGTTCCTGTTATAGAAGATCTAAGCTCTTGAGCTTGCAAATCCATAAAATTGTTTGTTGTGGGGTGGCAGAGTGTGGATTTGACCCTCACTTTTAGAGGACTTGCGCAAGGGAATCACATAGGATTTATTGTTTCTTGGTGACCTAGTTTTGCTGGTTGGAGACATACCAAGGGTGAGAAGATCACAAAGTTGGAGGTAGGTTTTAAGTGTGTTCAGGAGACCGCTAAGTATGGGCAACTAAATCCTTGTAATTAGATCACCAAAGCTGATGTAGTTACACATAAGGATTTGAAAGATACCACTAAGAAGGATGAACCCTAGAAGACTAGAACAAATGATGGAGGACTTCAAATATGAGAAGCGAAATGAGATCCAAAATGCATTGACTAGATTGTGAAGTAATCCTGAGATGGAGGAATACAAGGAATTTGTTGAAGCCCTTGAGACTAGATAAATACGAGGTACCAGAAGATGAAGAAATATTATTGAGAGCTATGAAAAAAGTAAGTAAAAGTCATAAAATAAAGGTTTCTAATTTTTCTGGTTCATTGCATCCTAAATATTTGATAGATTTGATTGGTGAATTGGAGGATTATGTTGAGTTATAAGATATCAAAGATCCCCATAGGTTTAGGTTAGCACAAATGAAGTTGAAGGGCCACATTGTCTTATGTTGGAAATAATTGTAGGTTAGAGAGGATAATGGTGAATTGAAGATCACTAGAGGAAGGGTGATGGTTGCTAGATTGAAGGCTAAATTAATACTTGAGGATTACAAATTAGAATTGTTCAAAAAATTACAAAATTTGAAGCAGAAGGAAATGAGTGTGAAGGAATACACTAAGGAGTTCTATAAGATGACAATTAGATATGGACATTGAATGATATCTAAGGAGAAGTTAGATAGATATATTAATGGCTTGAGATTCAATATTCAGGATGAGCTGAGTATATTGTGGATTTATATAGTAAAGGATACTTTTCAATATGCATTGAAGGAAGAAGATAAGTTAAAGAGAAGACTAGGTAATCCTAGAAGGAAGGAGAATCACATGAGTAGAAATGGTAAAGATAAGCAGACCATTGAGGTAGAACTTGATTAGAACATATTTAGGAGAGGAAGTGGTAGAATGGATATTAGAGGTACTTGTTTCAAATGTGGTGTCATAGGACATAGATATTTTTAATGTTTGGAAGGATCTAGTAAATGCCTGGGTAGATAGAATCTTGTGGCGCATGACGAGAAGACTACTGATGCACTTGTGGAAAATATGGTATAACTTGAGATGGAAGAGTCTTTTATGCTTAGGAGAATCATGTTGAGTAAGAAGGAAGTTGAACCTATAAAAAAGAGGAATTTGTTTAGGAATGTATGCAAATCAAGAAGAAAATGTTGTAAGGTTATTGTGGATAGCTGTAGTACTGATAAATTTGTATCAGAAAAGATCATGCATAACATTGGTTTAAAGAGGCTTAGACATCCTTTTCCTTATGGGATAAGTTAGTTTCAAGATGATAATATGGTGGAGGTAAAAGAACAATATTTGGTGAACATCAGTTCATTGAACCTTATATTATAGATGAGGTGTTGCAAGATGTGGTCTCTATGAGTGCTTGCCATGTTCTACTAGGAAGACCTTGGAAATATGATAGGGGAGCTATCTATGATTACATAAGAAACTTGGTCACAATAGACAAGGATGTGAAGAAATTTAATTTGGTTCCCTTGAAGGTGGAAGAGGGGAAGAGTGCAAGGAATCTAGGAGTATTGTAAAGAGATACTATTTGGACAAGAAAAATGCATAGGTTAATTAGAAAAAGGATATTGAAGGACTATATAAGGACAAGTTGGTATTAAATATAAATAAATGTAAGGTGAAGCAGCATAAGAATTTGGTTGTTGAACATGTGAAGTCTTGTAGTAGAGGTAAATCAGATGTGAAAAGGACAAGTGGTGGTGCTCAATACTTTTTAAAACCTTGTGTAGATGTGAGACATGAAAAAGGAAGTACCAAGAAGAATTAGTGAATGAATCTGACAAATGGAAGTGTAGAGTTGAAGAGAAACAAAGTTGGACATAAAAAGGATATTTGGATTAAGAATGAGAATGAGATTTATTTATTGAATCCATAAGTTGTTCATAAGTTCCTCTTATGGAACATCTTCTCACCAAGGGTGTCCAATGTAGGAGCATCCTTGGGTCATTAACAGTCTTGCATCACTCAAAAATATTTCCTTTCAGTTTGTTACAATTTGTTTTAGTAAGCTAGTTTTATATATTTTAGTTGTGTTTCCTATAGTTGGGTCTTATATAGTTGTGAACTTTAGGGTATATTCTGGACATCATGTTTGACTTACATCTTTGATTGCACCTCATTTGGATACTTCACAGTGGAGTTATCTTGGATTCAATTTTGGGCATGTGTGATTGTCATGTTCTAATAGTCAGTTAGAGTTTTCTGATGTTGCGAAGTAATTTACTAATCAACAAAGCTTTGTAGTGCATATCAAAATGATCTTTAGTCTTTGTCCGATATTGCTCTTGGATCGTGCATGTTATTTCAACATCTTGGCATTGGGATCCTTATGATTTGGGTCCGAGTGTATATTTTTGCATTGTGTTTTCTTGTTCTTGGAAAATTTGAGAGATCTTGGCTGAAAGATGATGCGAAGGTTCTATATATTGAGGCATTTGGTCTTTAGCCCAGGGAAATAAAAAATATAACCTTTGGAAGGTTAATTCTAGGGTTTAGCCTTGGTTTTCTATTGTAATCAGGCATGTATGCCAAAATTTTGTAAGTTATAAGTTGTAGGAGAATATGATGTATATTTATTTCTACGATAATGCAAAGATCTATTATAGCATGTTGATTATCTATTCTTGTTTTTGAATTACTCTTTTCCACTGTGTTGACTCTTGTTTCATGGCTTGGACCATCTCCACTAGGGAAATTCCTACCATGAGTACAATAGAGGAACACTTAATGATGCAATCTTAAGTTTGATAGGTAATGCATCCTTGATACTATAGACTAGTCAATAAGGTGTAAACCCAAGAGAAGTTTATATGATACTATCATATATCATAGTGTGGGGTCATGTGACATATATAAATTAGTACTATGTTTATCAACCACCTTTTTTTATATATAATTTATTTATCTATTTCTGGTCATAAGTCGATTATTGTAAAGATACTACATGGTGAAAATAAATTTTTTCCTTAGTGAAATTGCTAAGGAAATTTACTTACCTCTTTGTTCTTAAAATATATTACATGACATGTGTCATTGTTGTAGATTGAAAGTTGAATCCAAAATTAATATTATTCAATATGAAATATAAATATGAAATGAGAGAAGATTTTTCAATAGTAATGTTCCAACCTATTGTTAAAAATAATCAATAATAGTGATACAACATTTTTCCTCAAAAAAATTAGTATATTTTCTTAAGATACTATCAAAGAATATTTATCAAAATATATAATTAATTATTATTATTATTTATTAAATCAAGTAAAAAATACCCCCAACCCATATAGTTTTGATTAAACCATCACAAATGTAGTTGAAATAGAACTAATTCCACAAAGAGTAGAAGAGAGCACATAGCCCAGCAATAGAAGTGTTTTAGCCAACTTTTTTTTTTAAAAGAGAATATTTCAAAAAATAAACAGTAAAATAATTGAGAAACACCTAATGAAGATCAAAGTTGTGATTTACAAGAATCCACATGTATGTGTAATCTTCATCATAAAAAATATATTTTTGGTTCCAATTTTGATTTTATTTGGATTTATTGCCAAGAGAAATCAGGAGTAATCATAAGGTTTGAAGAACTATCATAAGTCATTAGGAGAAGTTATCTAGATACAATCTGGATGATTTTCGGAGCTATAATGTTCATAGTTGTCAAGAGCCATCAAGAATTACCAAGAATGATCCTATGGAATCACTAGTCATCGGGGTGTTGTCCAACATAGCCAATGCATTAAAATTAGAATATATATATATATATATATATATATATATATATATATATATATATATATATATATATATATATATATATATATATATATATATAAATTAATTTTAATAATTATTACCATTTATTTGTGAGTTGTTGTGTTAGCCCATTTTCATGTCAATGCAAAAAATCTTTAGAAAATGACCTGCACCTGCAAAAAATTTCATGACTGTACCAATTTTCCTCTGGTCTCTGCAACCTTTTTCCTGTCCTTGGCTAAAACCCTTAGTTCAAATTTTTGAAATTCTAGCCATTGGTTAAACAAGCCCTAGTCTTGTTCTAATTCTTCATTACCTTTTCGGGCCACTTAAGTCTTGTTAAATGCATGTGCACATTTCTTTTCCCCATTGGTCGCTTACTCATTTAATTCCTTGGCAGTTAGTCTTTTTGTTCGGCGATTTAGCGAATGCATGTTTGCCGCTGGTTCACTTGGTTTCCCGGTGATTATATTTTTCTTCCAACGATTGGGCGAACATGGTGTTCACATATTCTTCTGTTCTCGATGGCTTATCTCTTAACAGTTAGTGACTTGGCATGGCGGTTTCTTTTCTTTAGTCACGTGTTCGCGTGGTCTCCAAGCCCAAGCTTTCTGACACCATCTCGATCTAACGGTGGTCGTATATTCTCAAGAGATGTGTCAGAGCTATGCACTTTTGTGATGGCCGTTGATTCTCCTTTATGGCAGAGCTTCTCAAACAGGTGGGTTCGTTGACACGTATGCATAGTTGGCAAGCTTTGAATAGTCCACGGGTGAGTGACTGGGAATGCTGTCGGTGGGGCCAAGTTTTTCGAGGCTCAGTGGGTTCTGACAATGATAGAGCATCAATGGTTGGCGTGTAATCTGATGGGTTTTCTCTGACACTTGCGATCTTAAGACCACCATTGATTTTGTTTCCTATCAGAGGGTTGTCAGAGCAGGGTAAGATTCTTGATCTAACGGTTGTCTTAAGTTCTGATAGAATCTCGTAAGCCTATGTGAAGATGAGACAACCGTCGATCTTCCTGATGTGGGCCCATTAAAATTTCCTCAATCTTTTGGCGGTCCTGATAAATGTTTGGTGGTTCCAACAATTTTCAATGCTTTTCACTCATTCGCTAAATGAAATGGCGATATTCTAAAATGGCTGGCGATTCAGTGAGTGTGTTGTCACATGATCGCTAAACTATTTGGCAGACAGATAAAGTTCTTCGTGAACTAATGAAAGCCTTCGGTCGCCAGTTCGCTAGATGTGGCTAGGATGAATTAAATTCCTTTGGTCGCCAGTTCGTGGGGTTAAGTGGTGAGTTAAGGTTTTATTTTGGGAATAAGAAAAGCCTTGTCGCGTGTTCGCTAGAGGTAAACCTGAGGGTGGTGATTGAGTTAAGACTTAAAGATCGTGAAATAGAAAGATCGGATGATCGAGACTTAAAGTTGATTGAGATTCAAATTTTGATCGCTGATTTGTTGTTGGCACCATGAATGTGACCGTTGTTTTTCAAATTTGAATTTATGAGGGTTTATTAGTGACAGAAAGGACCAGAATTGAATGCTTTTATGACTAGATTTGATTTTTTTGGTGGTGCTTGTTGTTGTAGTGTGGTCCAGGGTGTTCCATGATCATCTGTAGGGGTCTGTACTATGTTTTTTGTGCTTGAGGTGTGCTACAGGTGACCGAACAGGTTGACATTTTGGATATTTTTGTGGTTCTCGGTACCTTCTCAGTGAGATTTGTCATGATTGGAATCACTCCGAGATTTTCTTTCTCCTGGTTTCCTGGGTTTCTTCCCCTTTAATAAATTTGTGACCATTTCTAATGGGTTTAGTGGGTGAAACCCTAACCCTAGTCATTTGTAGCTTGTTACAACTTGTTTTGGGTTTCCAAGATGACTAGGGGGTATATATTATAGGATTTTTGACTTAGTGTTGGTTCCAAAACTTTTTGGTCCCTGTTTGTTGTTGATGGTATTATACTGAGTAAGGAGAGCCTGGATTTTGGGTTTGTTTCTTTGGCATTTTGGTGTCTGATAATGTATTGATTCTACAAGTCTTAATGAGAATATAGTTGAATTCCAATCTCATAGTTGTGTATGTCTTTTTGTTTTGTTCTTGAGCTCATATATGTTAACTTCACAAAGTGGGTTAGTATATGGTAAACAAAGAGTATTTTGAGATTATCTTTGAGTTCCTAACAAAGTTAGGATTAAAGTCTTTCAGGTAATTTCAGTGAGTTCATGGCTTGATAAGAATTTGATGTCCTAGTATGTGAGTGAGAGGGATAATAGGCAAAGCACTTATCTTGAACTCAAATGTGTTTGAGTTAGGATCTTTGGTTGATGTATGCTATTAGGTGACTCTATGCCCTGGTTAAGGCACTAATCCTTTCTCTAGATGCAGTCCATCATCATCAATCACACACAAATTCAAGTGATCAAATCCTTAAATCAGTTAGTAAAGAGTATATTGGTATATAAAATTTTATGATTCCTTTGAAGAAGTGAATCAAGGGTACACCTACCTAAGCATTAAGGCTCAAAGTGTAGGAGGATCTCTTTTGATCCTTATTAATTGGCCCTCTTCCTTGTAGACTTTGGAGTGGTGATAGAGTCAAAGTTGTATTAAGGTTATCTAGCAAAGTATAAATCTACAAGTTGAAGATCAAAGGGAACAACCAACAAAATGGTGACTCTACTGGGGAGGCCATTGGAAAGAGTTAGATATGAAATAAAGCATTTGCTAACATCTTCTCAATAAGTATTAAGTGGTGGCTCTGAAGTCTCTGTTTGATCAGTGCAGTTCCTGATAGACAGTGTGATATCTTGGTGTAGTTTTGGTTGATTGGAAGAGGTACAAAGAAAAACAATATTTTCCTCTTCAAGGAGGTGGCGAGTCTACACAATAAAGAATCTAATGGAGCTACATGGTGAGCTCTAGATCTACCCTACTTCCAGTCAACAAGGTCTTCTGCTACAAAACTCTCAGGTATTTCTCAAAGATCTGAAATGTCTCCTTATTAAGTGATCAAGCACTAAGAAAAGGATAAGGTGTGAGTAGAAGTTTTCATACTTCAAGTTTTCAGTTGCATCCCTACAAAATTTTATGGAAGTAGTGCATTAAGTTATGATGGGTAAGCTTGAGGAGGAGCTTGCATTATTAGATCAAGACATCTAGAAAGATTGCATAAAATTGGTAAGGTTGAAGGTGGGAAATAGAAGGGAGTTGTCAATCCCTTTGTTATATGAGAAGTTTTGTGAAGCATATGATTAGCTTCCATAGGGTGTTGAGTTTCCAGAATCTATGTTCATTGGCTTGTTTTTTGAGCTCTATTTTTCTGAATCAACCCATTGGCCAGCCTCCTTGTATAAAGAGTGTTATGTGCATCTTAGGGAGTGGATACTTGATGATGCTGATCTTGATCTTGAAGATACATTTGGGGTTGTGTCTAGTAGTAATGTTATTGAGAATGATGGAACCTACGAAGGAGATGTGTCAATTGCTGACACTCTTTCTTGTAATCATGAGAGTGATGCTCTTTCTCAATATGGGGCAGAAGATTTGCATAGTCAGTTAGATGAAGAAAAAGATTGGATGAATGAAGATGTTGTTGATGACTACTTATCAGAGGAAGGTGATGCTAGGGACAACTATTCACTTCACAGTGAACAAATTTTAGACTTCTTGTCTTGTGAATATCTCAGATATTTAGGGGGAGATGGTTTTGAGTTCTTACGACCAACACACATTGATTTTGACTAAGAGCATGAGTCAGGAAGATCTGACTTTGACATGTGTGCCTTTGATCCTTTTGTTACCCCAACACTACTAGATGACAACCAGGTGTAGTATGATTCATCAGATGATGAGGTCATCAGTGTTTGTTTATCTTCAAGGGATGTCGATGTCCCTAATATGGTTTTGAGTACTGATTGGGAAAGTTATATAGATTTTGAGTCCTGTCCCGATCCTAGAATTTTTACTAGGTCATGGAAGGATGGCTAGTCAGCTACTCAAATTTCACATGCTCATGGTGAGTGTATTGATGTTCTCCTTCCCACCCACCGACATTTTTTGAGTTTGTCAAATGCAGACAGGATGCAACAGGTGCCTATTCTTGATGACTCATACATACCAAAGCACCACTCATGTAATGACTTTGCAAAAGAAGAGGTTGAAGGGCATGACAGTGTGTTCTCCTGTCATAGGAATTCTATTGATAAACAAGTTCCTTGTTCAAACCCTTTTCCTTCTTTTGATAAATATGATAATGATGGTGACAGTATTGAGGACCTTGTCTTCAATAATTGGGATAGAATTTTTTTTGATACACATGACTATGCAGATCAGATGTCCTACTGTCACAAAATTTATGAAATTGACCTTCACTTGGTTCATAATTTAGTTCATGATGACATCAGGGAGGAACCAAATTTCTTAGTGGCTGAAGCAATTCATGAAGGCAAATCAAAGGATCTAGGTCCTTTTCAGCCAGGTAATTATATGGTAATGCATGATAATCAATATGTCACATTTTCTGATGCATTACTTGTTCCTTTTATTGTTTCGAGTCATCAAGAAGAAGTGAGTTATGTTCCTTACTTCTTGGAATATGAATATGAGTATGGTAGTTGTGACTGAAAAGACATGGGTAGTGATCAGTACATTTTTTTTCTTCTGCCCATGGTTACTCACATATGTTGGCAACAAGATGGTCAAGATAGTTTTAGGTGTTTGGCCACATATGTAGATGAGAATCAGATTTTTGATTCAGGAGGGGCATTGCTTTTTATTTTTGTGGCCTGGGGCCACTGAATAAAATTGTATAATTTTTGTAAAAAATTGTAAATCCTTGTATAGTTGTCTTTCCCTTTCCTGTTTCTTGCTTTCCCGTTCGGTTGTCAGTTTTTGTGAGGGTCCCTATTTTTGTTTTGTGGGTGGTCTGCTATCCCAGAGATCTGAATTCTTGCATGGACACAAGTTTCCCATCATCCCCAGCTAGAGCCACTATTAGCCCATTTTCATGTCAATGCAAAAAATATTTAGAAAATGGCCTACACCTGCAAAAAATTTCATGACTGTACCAATTTTCCACTGGTCTCTGCAACCTTTTTCCTATCCCTAGCTAAAACCCTTAGTTCAAATATTTGAAATTCTAGCCATTGGTTAAATAAGCCCTGGTCTTGTTCTAATTCTTGATTACCTTTTTGGGCCACTTAAGTCTTTTTAAATGCATGTGCACATTTCTTTTTCCCATTGGTCACTTATTCATTTAATCCCCTGGTGGTTAGTCTTTTTGTCCGGCAATTTAGCAAATGCATGTTTGTCACTGGTTCACTTGGTTTCCCAGAAATTATCTTTTTCTTCCAGTGATTGGGTGAACATGGTGTTCATGTATTCTCCTGTTCCTGACAGCTTATCTCTTAACAATTAGCAACTTGGCATGGCGATTTATTTTCTTTAGTCACATGTTCACGTGGTCTCTAGGCCTAGGATTTCTGACACCATCTCGATCTAACGGTGGTTGTATATTCTCAAGAGATGTGTCAGAGCTATGCACTTTTGCGACGGCTATTGATTCTCCTTTATGGCAGAGCTTCTCAAACAGGTGGGTCTGTTGACACGTATGCACAATTGGCAAGCTCTGATTAGTCCACGGGTGAGTGACTGGGCATGTTGTTAGTGGGGCTAGGTTTTTCGAGGCTCGGTGAGTTCTGACAATGATAGAGTATCAACGATTGGCATGTAATCTGATGGGTTTTCTCTGACACTTGTGATCTTAAAACCACCGTTGATTTTGTTTCTTGTCAAAGGGTTGTCAAAGTAGGGTAAGATTCTTGATCTAATGGTTGTCTTAAGTTCTGATAGAATGTTGGAAGCCTATGCAAAGATGAGACAATTGTCGATCTTCTTGATGCGGGCCCATTAAAATTTCCTCAGTCTTTTGGTGGTCCTGATAAATGTTTGGCGGTTCCGACAATTGTCAATGCTTTTCGCTCATTCACGAAATGAAATGGTGATATTCTAAAATGGTTGGTGATTCAATGAGTGTGTTGTCGCATGATCACTAAACTATTTGGCAGACAGATAAAGTTCTTCATGAACTGACGAAAGCCTTCGATCGCCAGTTCACCAGATGTGGCTGGGATGAGTTAAATTCCTTTGGTCACCAGTTCATGGGGTTAAGTGGTGAGTTAAGGTTTTATTTTGTGAATAAGAAATGCCTTGTCACATGTTCGCTAGAGGTAAACCCGAGGGTGGCGGTTGAGTTAAGACTTAAAGACTGTGAAATAGAAAGATCGGATGATCAGGACTTAAAGTTGATCGAGATTCAAATTTTGACCGCTGATTTGCTGCTGGTGACATGAATGTGACTGTTGTTTTTCAAATTTGAATTTTTGAGGGTTTTTGAGTGATAGAAAGGACCAGAATTGAATGCTTTCATGACTAGATTTGATTTTTTTGGTGGCGCTTGCTGTTGTAGTGTGGTCCAGGGTGTTCCATGATCATTTGCAGGGGTTTGTACTATGTTTTTTTATGCTCAAGGCGTGCTACAGGTGGCCGAACAGGTTGACATTTTGGATGTTTTTATGGTTCTCAGTACCTTCTCAGTGAGATTTGTCATGATCAAAATCACTCTGACATTTTCTTTCTCCTAGTTTCCTGGGTTTCTTCCCCTGTAATAAATTTGTGACTGTTTCTA
Organism: Chamaecyparis obtusa; assembly: GCA_027943335.1. Lineage (NCBI taxonomy): Eukaryota > Viridiplantae > Streptophyta > Pinopsida > Cupressales > Cupressaceae > Chamaecyparis > Chamaecyparis obtusa. The sequence continues at coordinate 46,882 of BSBK01011886.1, read as the reverse complement.
ATGGGTTTAGTGGGTGAAACCCTAACCCTAGTCATCTGTAGCTTGTTGCAACTTGTTTTGGGTTTCCAAGATGACTAGGGGGTATATATTGTAGGATTTTTGACTTAGTGTTGGTTCCAAAACTTTTTGGTCCCTGGCTGTTGTTGATGGTATTATACTAAGGAGAGCCTAGATTTTGGGTCTGTTTCTTTGGCATTTTGTTGTCTGATAATGTATTGATTCTGCAAGTCTTAATGAGAATATAGTTGAATTCCAATCTCATAGTGGTGTATGTCTTTTTGTTTTGTTCTTGAGCTCATATATGTTAACTTCACAAAGTGGGTTAGTATATGGTAAACAAAGAGTATTTTGAGATTATCTTTGAGTTCCTAACAAAGTTAGGATTAAAGTCTTTCAGGTAATTTTAGTGAGTTCATGGCTTGATAAGAATTTGATGTCCTGGTATGTGAGTGAGAGGGATAATAGGAAAAGCACTTATCCTGAATTCAAGTGTGTTTGAGTTAGGATCTTTGGTTGATGTATGCTATTAGGTGACTCTATGCCCTAGTTAAGGCACTGATCCTTTCTCTAAATGTAGTCCATCATCATCAATCACACACAAATTCAAGTGATCAAATCCTTAAATCAGTTAGTAAAGAGTATATTGGTATAACATTTTATGATTTCTTTGAAGAAGTGAATCAAGGGTACACCCACCTAAGCATTAAGGCTCAAAGTGTAGGAGGATCTCTTTTGATCCTTGTTAATTGGCCCTCTTCCTTGTAGACTTTGGAGTGGTGATAGAGTCAAAGTTGTATTAAGGTTATCTAGCAAAGTATAAATCTAAAACTTGAAGATCAAAGGGAACAACCAACATGTTGTGTGGTATTTCGTGTTGTGTATTTGGGCATATCCTTGGTGTAAATGCTCCAAGTGGTATAAGAGAAGGTTTGAAGAGAATTGAAGGTGCCAAAAGGAAAAAGTTTTGAATGAGTTTATTGTGGGTAAGAAGAAAAAAGATTGTAGATCTCTATAATTTTGTTGACTATTAGTGTCTTACACTTAGTCATATATCTAGGAAATAATGGTCAGTCATCACTATGACCAAGTCATTCTATAAAGGCTGATTTTTGTATTGTATACTGACCAAGCAGTAGTACTGCCGAGTAAAGTTATGGTCACATTATGTTTGTAATATACTGAGTGTATAACCAATGCTTAGTTACATATATCAATGATTACCAAGTGACAGAGAAGTTCAACCGATTCCAAGTACAGCTGATGCCGAGTGCCAAGATTAACTTTTGCCAAGTTCACCAGAATTGGCATACAAGTCTGGAATGGGACAATGATCGAGGTAAACCATTTTTGGCGATAATAATGTTTTGTATTGAGGTAATTACAGAGGTGATTATGCATCCATATTGTTATCATTGATCCCTATGTAAACCCTAGAGCCAATCAGAAAATTGTATAGTCTAGGCGGCAATAGCTAAATATATGAACAGTAGATCTTGTAACGGTAAAACATTTTTATTACTATATAAGGGAAAGATCTAGATCAGAGATGTGTGTGAATAAAAAGATAAAAGGACACATTGAGATTGAATGAATACTGTGAGTATGAGGAAATGATCAAGAGAAGTATTCAGACAAATTTTAGTGACTAAGCAAAGCAGTGAAAGGACAGAATCAAGAAAGATCAGATAGAAGAGATCACAATCATACAGAAAAGAGAAGATCTGTAATTAGCATATGAGTGGAAACCAAAAGATCAGATATTGAGACATTTTGACCAGTGTATCAAGGTAAATCTCTTAACCAAGTAGTCTTAGCAGACTTTTGTAAATCTCTTTATCGAGTGCTTACTTTATTGTAAGTTTGTAAATCTTTTAACAAGGTAGACTGTATAAGTCTCTTAGCTTTTAACAGAGCAAACCTCTCATAGGGTAGATCATGTTTGATCACAATTTGTAGCCCTAATAGGCAAACTTTATTATCTGCAGTAGTGAAGATTTGTGGGTGTCATCCCCACCCCAATTTCACCTTTCAAGGGTTTCTGGGTTACCAAAATCTATTGTGTTATGTGTGATTTCATGTATGCTGCTTAACAAAGTTTGTTACCTAGATTGTTCAAGTGTTGCTCAAATGATACATAAAGTTCTAACAGATTAAAAGATAGAACTCAATAATTTCTGATTCACCCCCCCTCTCAGTACTACTTTCCCATTTACATTTCCAACAATTGGTATCAGAGCTAAATGTTTCTCATAGGAAAGTCTAACGACTTGAGAAAAGATCTTAAAGATGGAAGTTTACAAAGTGGGAAAAGTCATAGAGAATCAAAAGATTGAAGTTCAACTAGCATTACAATAGCTGGAAGCAGCCAGAGGGGAACTGAAGAAATCTTTGAGCAAAAGAAGAGAAATTGTTATTCCTAAATGGGATACTGATAACCTTACTTTTGAGCAGCTACAGATAATGAAAGATTTTCTAACAAGGAAAAGTAGACAAGTAGAACTCCGAAGGGAGCATCAACAAAAACAAGTTCTTCATGAAATTAAGGACATATTTAATGAATCATATGACTTGTCAAATGTAAATAGTTCTGCTCCTATATTAGAACAACTTGTCCACATTGTTCAGAAAGTCAATAATGAAGTTACTTGTGCCAGTGATAAGCTATTTGAATAGTCTGAACTCAAATTTGAGACAAAAATGCTGGATAAGATATCTGTTGAGATCACAGTTAAACAAGTTGAGTTGTCAACTTTGGTAAAAGAGACCAAGCAATTAGTTGTGGATGGACAGTCTTTACTGGCCAAGCTATGCAATGTTGAACTACTCATAGAAGAGAACCAACGCTTCCTTGAGACTCTCAAGCAAGAGATCCAAGCTACAAGTGAGTCCCTGACTTTGGATGCCAGCACCAGTGCTGGACATTATGTTAAAGTAATGGAGACATAGGGTAAGTTAGCCGAGCTAATGGAAAATGATGGCAAGATTTGTTCTCACCTACTCTCTATTCAAACTGTTCTTACACCACATCTGGAGGCTATACAGAGAAAATTAGCTAAGGCCAACACATTGATCAAGAGTGATTCACATTTTTCTACAGCCGAAGATCTCATCAGTCTAGCTGTTGATTTAGAAGTACAAACTAAAGTGTTAAATCTTGCTTCAACTGCATGGACAGATGCATTATACATGATCATGGTGCTACATAGACCTTTTTTGGAGAGAATTTGTAACTTACCTACTGATGAATAAATTAGTCATGTCAAAAACAAGGGGAAATTATCATGACATGAGTGTGAATAGGGACAGGTAACACAATTTTGAATATGTATATATATCTCAGGGGGACTATTAGGCTAATACAAACATATTTTTGTAATTGTATATACGAATGTCATGACAAAGTTTTTTTTCCACTAATGTCAAAGGGGGAGATTGTAGATCTCTATAATTTTGTTGAATATTAGTGTCTTACACTTAGTCATATATCTAGGCAATAATGGTTGGTCATCACTGCGACTGAGTCATTCTATAAAGGCCGAGTTTTGTATTGTATACTTACCAAGCAGTAGTACTGCCGAGTATAGTTATGGTCACATTATGTTTGTAATATATTGAGTGTATAACCAATGCCGAGTTACATATATCAATGATTACTGAGTGATAGAGACGTTCAACCGATGCCAAGTACAGCTGATGCCGAGTGCCAACATTAAATTTTGCCAAGTTCACCAGAATTGGCATACAAGTCTGGAATGGGACAATGATCGAGGTAAACCATTTTTGGTGATAATAATGTTTTGTATTGAGGTAATTATGGAGGTGATTATGCATCCATATTGTTATCATTGATCCCTATGTAAACCCTAGAGCCAATCAGAAAATTGTATAGTCTAGGTAGCAATAGCTAAATATCTGAACCATAGATCTTGTAACGGTAAAACATTTTTATTACTATATAAGGGAAAGATCTAGATCAGAGATGTGTGTGAATAAAAAGATAAAAGGACACATTGAGATTGAATGAATACTATGAGTATGAGGAAATGATTAGGAGAATTATTCAGAAAAAGTTTAGTGACCGACCAAAGTAGTGAAAGGACAAAATCAAGAAAGATCAGATAGAAGAGATCACAATCATACAAAAAAGAGAAGATCTGTAATCAGCATATCAGCGCAAACCAAAAGATTAGATAATGAGACATTTTGACCAGTGTATCAAGGTAAATCTCTTAACCAAGTAGTCTTAGCAGACTTTTGTAAATCTCTTTACCGAGTGCTTACTTTATTGTAAGTTTGTAAATCCTTTAACAAGGTAGAATGTATAAGTCTCTTAGCTTTTAATAGAGCAGACCTCTCATAGTGTAGATCATGTTTTGATCACAATTTGTAGCTCTAATAGGCAAACTTTATTATCTGCAGTAGTGAAGATTTGTGGGTGTCATCCCCACCCCAGTTTTACCTTTCAAGGGTTTCTGGGTTACCAAAAACTATTGTGTTATGTGTGATTTCATGTATGTTTCTTAACAAAGTATGTTACTCAGATTGTTCAAATGTTGCTCAAATGATACATAAAGTTCTAAAGATTAAAAGATAGAACTCAGTAATTTCTGATTCACCCCTCCTCTCAGTACTACTTTCCCATTTACATTTCCAACAAAGATCATATCTAAAACTCTAGACAACTTTTGTGAAATGGCACAAGGAAGACATCACTAGTAAAATTTGGCAAATAAATGACCAGGTGACTAAAATTTTTAGTCGCGTGACTAAAAATTTTAGTCATGTGACTAAAAATGATCATGTTCTACCATTTTTTTAGTCACGGGACTAAAAATTTTAGTCACGTGACTAAAATTGATCATGTTCTACAAATATAAATGACTAAATAAATGACCAATTTGGTCATCAGGTAAAATCACAACTAAAATGACTCTAGATAATTATTTTTTAGTGAAAGTGATTGCAAGCCTAAGTCATCTTGGGATATTGGTTTTGGGACCTCTTTTGGAAATCATTGTTTTGTCCTTTTGGAAAGGCATTTTTACTTATTGGTTGTGGGATGCTTTGCATCAATATAAATGACTATGTGACCAAAAATTTTAGTCACGTGACTAATACATTTAGTCACATGACTAAAACTGATCAAATTCTACTATTTGTTTGCAATTCACAAGTATAAATGACTAAATAAATGACTAATTTGGTCATCAGATAAATCACAAGGTTGAAAAAATAAAAATGACCAAATAAATGACTAATACCTTTAGTCACATGACTAAAACTGATCAAATTCTACTATTTGTTTGCAAATCACAAGTATAAATGACTAAGTAAATGACTAATTTGGTCATCGGATAAATCACAAGGTTGAAAAAATAAAAATGACCAAATAAATGACTAAATAATTAGTCACTAACAATTATTCACCCAAACAAAAATGACTAAATAATTAATCACCCAAACAAAAACTAACAAAATGAATGATTATTACTCCTTTATAATAACATTTGATAGTATCATAGACTTATATACTTAGAAGTTAGATTTCACTAGTAATGACTATTCACCAATAGGATTATTGCATGAGCAATCCATCTACACCCGTGTCATGCAAAAAATATGGCTTTTAGGTGATTTCAAAATTGTTCAATAAATAACATTTAGAGATAGAATCACAAGGAATAGTTACCATCAGAGTGGTTTCTCATCTCATACCTACAAAAAATTTGACTCACATATAATATTAGATGTTCAAATTATATCAGATTTTAATTGTATGTGTGAAATCTTTAGACCTTAAACATGTTACCTATTTTTTGCTTTAAAGCGTAAAGTAGCTTTGTATGTCTCCTCGTTAGGTCCTGTTAGAGGGTTGCAAAATTCATCTAAGGGTTTTGCTATTAGCATTATGGAGGTGCATATTCATAGTTGTAAGGGGTGAGCTGTAGAGAAATATTTCAAAAATTTACAATGTTTATATATATATTGAAGAGCAATTGTGGTCAATTTCAATAATAAAATATGATTTGAACAATCGAGTTGTATTTTAAGGGCTATCTTGACTGCACTTTCATTTCAAAAGGTCTAGTTATTTCTAGAGGCAATTAGATTCAATTTACATGGATTGTAGAAACTTAATGTCTATAAAAATACATTTGTATATGATTCTAATAGTCAATTTTCTTTAATATCTCGTACTTGTTATTTGAAAAGAGCTACTAGGACTCAAAAGTGTAAAGAATGCTCTATAGATTCTTAAGTAGAGTGAAGTTAAAAAATTAAAAACAAATAGCCATTTAGAAGCATATAAAAACATTTAAATAAAATAAAATAAAAAAATTAAAGATAAATGATCATTTAAAAATTAAACAATATTAAAAACATAGTTAAAAAATTAATAATTTATAACTTATATTTAAAAATATTAAAAATTTATTAACAATTATTGAAAATATAGTTAACAACATTCAACATTTTTTCTCATAAAATATGTAAAGCCCTTAATTCCTCTCACTAGGTATGCATTAAGAGGGAATTTTACCTAATTGATTTTTGGCGTCAAAAGTATTGGAGGGAACTTCAATCATTTTCCCTCAAGTTAAGCCGGTTATCACAACAATCATTCCAAAAAAACTCTCATTCCTCATTTTGTATCTCCTTTTGATGTATGGAAACTCTTCTACTGGGTGCCAATATGGAGGGTTTAACAAAGGCTTTCTTGATAGTCTCTGAGACATTTTTCCTTACAAGTTCTCATGGCTTTCTTACAGATCACATCATTTTTTATAGGTACATGCCTTCAAGACGTGGCTAAACATTGTGTTTTTCTCTATGCTTTGTATGAAATAATTCTCTAAGGAATTTATTTTATTCCCCAGCTCCAAAAATGTGTTACATATCCGTGAAGATTAGTTATTTTTATAAAGAGTTTGGGCTTTGTGTTTTCTAAACAATATTGGCATCAGATTATAAATAAAACATAAGATTATATATATATTTTCCCATCAGAGCCATTTGTATATGTACATGGCCATACCCTTCTCTATGGAATTTTATGTATAAAAATATTGAAACCCCCGAACTCTATCTTGCTAGGTTCATTCTTCTTACAAGACTAAGATTTTGATTTTCTATCATTTCTATGAATCTTCCTTTGCATATTTGAGAATGAGGGTTTCTTCTTATTATTCACAGACATTGTGGCTCTATATTCTTCCCATGGACATAGCTTTGTCTATATTTGTTTTAAACATTCATGTGACCATTGTCTTTTTATCAAAGATCTATGTTGTATTTGTGAGGCATGACTTTTGGAAAACTTTCGTCATTGAATAAGGGCTTCTAGGTTTTCTTTTTACTGTAGCTTGCTCATTTCTTCCTGATATTAGCATTGAAAAGTATCATATTTTCTCTAATAGAAAATAGTAAGTGTATTATAAATTGTATCAATGCCCATGTATCTAATAATCTACATTTTATAATAATGTTCATTCATTGTGTAGCTGTAGGCATTTTATAATTCTATCTTGAGTTAATCTATGTTGTTGTGGCACTACTTATGTATTGTGATTTTCATATTTGATGATAGTCCATTATCGTTACCTTCATACATATTGACTATCATATGCTACAACTACTATGTGTAAAAATCCCTCAATGAGCCATGTCTTTGTCCTTGTAGCATGCTTTTGTTAGAATAACTGAGGGGGGGGTGAATCAGTTATCTAATGTCCCAAAAAAAAATGTATAATTCAAAAAAACTTCTTCTATTTCTGCTCCTCGGTAAACAATAATTACTTTCATTGTCTATGCTTTTACTGATTACCAGTCTAATACTATAACAATTATCGATCAAATCTAACATGTAAAGTATGATAAAAAAAATATATCACAATCAACACATAACACAAGAGATTTAATGTGGAAACCCTGTAAAGGGAAAAACCACTTGGGACCGGCAACCCAAAATTATTCACTCTTCTAAAGTGAGGTCGGTTAAGACCCAACCCTGTTAAAGGTTTACAAACACACTGTCACGTCTGACCTTGTTAGAGGATTTTAGACTAGAAGTTATCATCCAACCAACATTCACTATGGGGTTGACAAGATAACAATGTTCATTCTATGAATGATGCATCATAAGACTTTCAGAGTCCACTTGATTAAGAGATTTTGACTATATACAATGGTTAAATATGTAACAGTAAATGATCAGCTTTAATACAACTTCAATTGCAGATTACAGATCAATATTCAGTCCATACAAATCCTTCTGATCAATATTTCACTTCAGATTCAATATTGTATCAACTTACTATCCATCGGTAATTTCTCTCTATAGCTTGGTAACTATTCTGCAACTTAGTTCTTACTTAACCAGTATGATTAGATTGCATGAAAACCTTGTTCACGCGATATTCCTGTAGTTTCTACTTCTTCTGGCATCATTCCATAATGAAAATATAGTCTCTTATATAGACGAGTAAATCATTTTCTTCTCCTCCATCAAATTTTTCTGCTTAACCACATTCATAGATTTAGCCACTTCAAACTTTCTTGGTTGATGTGTCAATAACATGTTTCAATCTACTCCATTAGATCTTCCTTTAATTGTGTTAGCCATCAATCTTGATAAAAAACACTATTCGTTATCACTGAAATTGAGGTACTTTACAGCTCATCAATCCTATTAGCTAAACTAATCATTTAGGTCATTCTGTTCCACTCGGTTAACAAAGAAATGCGTCGGTGAACACTGCTCAGTTAATACTTTGATCAATATACACTACACTCTATCGGTGTATACTAGAAATGCTTCATTTACCAACAACACTACTTTGTGTCTTTCAACTCTATACTTCATCATAGATGAACACAACATAATAAAGTCAATATCATCTAGTCATAGACTCATCAACAAGTTCCTCAATGTGTTCCTTATCATCATATGTCATATACATCTTTCCCATGTAGATTTCTCTATTCTTCATCTCTTTCACCTTTCTTCAGATGTCTCGGTATAGTAACTTATAAGATAAGTGTTGTCAAACTAGTTGACATCAATGACAACATAATATTGATTTAATCATATTACATATCTAATTAGAAACTCCTCAGTGATCTTTAATCACGGGTTCTTCAATCAAATTCCAAATCAGTTGTAGTCCAACAATCTCTCCCTTTGGCATTGATGGCAACTCAAGTAATATGAAATGTACCATACACATACCAAACATATATTCTACAACTTTGTGAACAAAATGTTGTAAGTCAAATAGACTTAATATGTTTAATCACTATGTTACTAAACAACATTAGATAATACATCTTTACCATTCTGTAGTTGTGATCATTTCAGTCTCTTTTCAGTTATCATGTTCCTACTTATTTTCTCTGTAACTGATCTTCAATACTTTGTCTCATTTAGATTGTCTCTCCCTTAGATAATTCTCATCGGTGCTTGTCCCTTTTTCATATTATTTATCTCTCCCTTTGACAGCAATGCCAAAGAAACAAATAAACAAACAATTTTGTCCTCCTCTATATCTCTGTATACTAATATCCTAATCAATTCAAGTTCTCCAAACTTAATCACAACCTTGAACATGATTCAAAATGTGAACTATGCTACATCAACATGAATGATCTTTTGATAAAACTAGGCTGATGCAACAACCAGATCACCTTAGTGACCGATAGACAGGAGACAGACCCCAAGTCTAGTCCTCAAGTATTCAAATGTGTCCTTCAGTAGAGGCTTTGTAAAAATATCTGCAAGTTATTCTTTAGATGTGACAAATTCTAACTTCACTTGCTTCTCTTGCACTTAATCTCTTAAGTAATGATACTTAATAGATATATGTTTTTTCTTAGAGTGCATCATAGGATTCTTTGAAATATTAATAGCACTAGTGTTGTCACAATATATAATCATCGGGTCAGTGATTACCACATTCATCCCTTCCAACACTTGCTTGATATATGCAATGTTTGAAAAGTTAGTAGTAGCAGTAACATACTTTTCTTTAGCTATAGACTGAGAAATACAAGCCTATTTTTTACTTGTCTAGGTTACAAGTCTTTCACCAAAGAGAAATGCTCCTCTGATGGTTCTTTTTCTATCATCCACATTTCCAGCCCAATCAACATTGGTGTAAACTTTTAGTTCAAACTTTCCTTCCTTAGGATACCATAATCCATAATTCTCTATTTTCTTCAGGTATCTTAAGATCCTTTTAGTAGAAACCATGTGTGATTATCTAGGATTAGCAGAAAATCTTGCAACAATACCCACATCATGTGTTATATTTGGTCTACTATGAACTGTTAGCACCTTGAAAAATTTTCATGGCTCCATCATTTTTCCCCTGGTCTCTGCAGTTGTTTTTATGTCCCTAGCATGAACCGTAAGCTTTGAAATTTCAAAAACTAGCCATTGGTTTGAAAGTCCTTTGAAAAACCCTTGCCTTGTTCTATTTTCAAGTTACCTTTTTGGGTCACTTAAGGGTCCTAATTCGCATGTTCTTAATTTATTATCCCCTTTGTCGCATGATCACGTGAACCTTTTTTATGTTACGCAATCTTGCGACTAAAGGTTTTATACCCTTGGTGGCCTTTAATATTTCCTAAGCCTAAGTCTCAGCGATTAATATTTCATATGTCTTGGCTTAATCTTTCCTAGGCCCAGCCTTCTGACACCATCTTGATTCAATAGTTGTCGTGAAAGCGCAAGGGTTTTTTTAGAGGCTTGCACTTTTGCAATGATCATTGATTCATTTTCATGATGTAACTTTTCAATGCAGGCGGGACCACTACCACATAAGCACAGGTGGCGACATTTTTTTGGCTGAAAGAAAAGATGATATGGTGGGGTGGGGTCAAGTTGTCAGTCGACTAAAGATCTGGTGGTTGTCACATGATCACAAAGAATATTCTTCCCCTTCATGATCATGCGACAACCGTCGATTTGGAATCTAATGTAAAGGCTGTTAGTGGGTCCAAGGTAACACGTAAGCATAGTTTGCGGTCTCTTGTTGGGCCACAAGGTAATGACTTGGCATTGTCAGTGGGACCTAGTTTTTAGATGCGTTAGAGGATCCTGACCTTGTCAGTAAATCAATGAATGACATAAGTTCTTATGAGATTTGTCAGAGGCTTCAAATTTTGTGACGGCCATTGATTTCTTTCAGTGTCAGGAGGTTGTCAGGGCAGGGAGGAGATTCTAGATCAACGGTAGGCATGTAATCTGATGGAATCTTGTCAAGCCATGTGAAGATGAGATGACCATTGATTTTCTGATAGGCGGGGGTCTAAAGTTTGGTAGTTCAGATAAAATACTTAGCAGTTTTGGAAAATCTCAAAGGGGTTCGCTCATTCGCATAATAAAATGGCGGTGATCCAAATTAGCTGGTGACTTGGTGAATAGTGTTCACACAATCGCTAAAAGTTTTAGAGGAGGTAAAAGGTATTCCATGACCCGACGAAAGTCTTCAGTTGCTGATTCGCCAAAAATTGATTAAAGGGTAAAGTTTTTTCAGAAGTGGTAGGACCGTCTGATGATTCATTCCTGAGGTGTCATGTTCTTATTCATTGAGCTGGAGGATGATAAGGATCTTGTCAGTGGGGCTTGGAGAGAGGTTTTTTCAATCAACGGTTGGTGCATGATCCTAAGGGATATTCCTACCCCATGAGATCATGCACCATCCATTGATCTCGCATCTTACTTGGACGTATTAGTAGGTGCTATGTCAGGGGTGATCGAGTGATTGTAGCAAAAGAGGTGGTGATAGATGGCATAAAGCAGGCCTAGGTGGGGTCTAGGAGTCTAGTAGCCCTGATAAAGTTTTGGCGGCCTAACAAATTTTCAAAGGCTTCGCTCATTCGCGAAGAAAGACAACAGTTCTCTAAACATGGCTGGGGTTATATTAAAAAGTAAATCATAAAGCTCGCAAGATAGAAGTGATCTAACAGTTGTGATATAAAGTTGGCCCAGATTTAAATTATGACCGCCGATTCACTGCTGGTGCTTGATAGTGACTGTTTGATTTCAAATTCAAATTTTTGAGGGTTTCCTGTGACCAGAAGGACTAAAATTGAATGCTTTCACAGCTATATTTGATTTGTTTCATGGTGCTTGCTGTTGCAGTGTGGTCCAGGGTGTTTCATGATCATCTGCAGGGGTTTGTACCATGTTCTTTGCACTCGAGGTTTGTTTGTAGGTGGCCGATTTGACTAGTTTTCATGGCAATTCCTTGTTGTTTTGTACTGTTCTCATAGATTTTGCTGATTGCAAATCTATTTGAGATTCATTTTCTCTAGGTTTCTTACGTTTCTTTCCCTACAATAACTTTTGATGTAAATTTTGATTGGTTGGGTAGTTGAAACCCTTACCCTAGTCACCCTAAGCTTGATGCATCCTCTTTGAGGATTCCAAGGTGACTAGTGGTATAAGTAGTGAAATGTTTTATTTTGTAAGGGTTCCTTCTTCTACAAATTTTGAGGGAATTGGTTCCAAGAAAGGTTCTATTGTGTAGATTTTCTCCTTCTCTCTACATATAGGGTGTTCTTTCTTCTTTCGTTGGTTCAGAGAATATGATACATATTGTGATTGATTTTTCTTATGTATGAGGACTCAATTTATTCTTACTGTTACCAAGCTATCTCCATTTGAATTCTAAATTCATTAATCATACATCAAGGGTGTTTGTTTTTTCTGTTTGCATTTCCTATGTGTTTGCAAGTGGAGTTGTCTTCGCAGAGATAACTATTTTGGGATTAGTTTTCATGTATGTATGAGCTAAGGTGTCAAAGATATGTCATGCTTGTCTTCCAGTGGATGCTGGTTAATGTATTATCTATTTATAGGTCTCTTCTATGGGGAGGGTTAAAAGCCTTTGGATGGGTAATAACATATTTGAATACACATGTGGGTTGTTGGAGTGAGGTTTGGTGATGGTGTGTGATTGATGTTAGGCATCAACACATTGGATTTATTGCTTTCTTGTTTCATATTTGTCTATTGCAATAGGGTATTTGACTCTGTGGCCCAATGGATAAGGCACTGGTCTATGAGGGACTTAGGGTATCTCAGGGGTCATTTCAAACCCATCATTAAATCATTTACATTCAGCTCCACCATTTCCCTTTCATGTTGTTAGGATAGGTCTCTGGTTTTCATACCCATTCTATGCAAGTAGGGCTATTGCATGAGATCTTGGTTTCATTGAAGTACAGGATACCTAAAGGGGTTTGAAGACTATTCCATAATAATCTATCTACAGGCCTATTGTTTATCATGAGGTGTCTTGAGTGTGCAGATAAGGAAATACCTGCCTGAGTGATGTGGAGCTCAAAGAAGAAGGAGGATTCCTTTCAATCCTCATCAATTGGACTATTTTCTTGTCAAACTTGAGTGTCTACCCTAAGAATCAAGCCCATCTATTGATTCAAGTTTTCTCCTACAAGGAAAAGCTCCAACAAAATGGTGACTCTGCTGGGGAAGAAGTAAAAGACAACAAGCTTTCCTTGTTTGGCTAAATAATCCCAGAGTTTGGTTAAATGATCACAGAGTCAAATATAAAAATACATTTGTAAAATTTTCTCACTAAGTGTTTAGTGGCAGCTCTAATTTCTTTGCTTGATTAGTGAAGTTCCTAATAAACAGTATACAATTCCTGGTGTAGTTTTGGTTGATTGGAAGAGGTACAAAGAAAAACAATATTTTTCCTCTTCAAGGAGGTGGAAACTCTACACAGCAAATAATCTGATGGAGCTTCAGGGTGAGCTCTAGATCTACCCTGCCTTCCAGTCAACAAAGTTCTTCTGCTACAAGACTCTCAAGTACTTTTCAAGGTCTAGATATTTCCTTATTAAGTGATCAAACACTAAGAAAAGGATAAGGTGTGAGTAGAGGTTTTCATACTTCATGTTTTCAGTTGCATCTCTACAAAATTATATGGAAGTATTGCATTAAGTTTGATGGGTAAGCTTGATGAGGAGCTTTCTTTCCTTGAGCAAGGCATCCTTAGGGATTGCATGTCATTGATGAGATTGAAAGTAGGATGCAGAAAGGATCTATCCATATCTCTTTTCTATGATAGATTTTGGGATGTATATAATGAGCTTCCTGATGATGTTGAGTTTTTAGAATCTGAGTTTATTGGTTTATTCTTGGAGCTTTGTTTTCATGAGTCAACCAGTTGGTCAGATGCATTATGGGAAGAGTATTATATATGTGTGTCAGAGATTGGATACTTAGTGATGACAGCCTTGGGCTTGAGGATGCACTTGGGGTTATGTCCTTAAAGACTGAGAACTGGTAGTTAATGGGGGACATGAGGTTGAAAGCGTTGGCTTCTCTTTATGTTGATCATGTGGAAACCAGTGGTTCTTATGTTGATTCTCATTATGAGGAAGGTGTTGACTATGAGGCTTATTTTGAGGTCAATGCATATGAGAGTGCTGAAGATGGATTTGAGAGTGATAATGTTTCCAATTTGTCTACAGATTTTTCTTCTTTTCAATATCAGAGTTCTTGTTTCTTGTCCCGGTTTGATGATGTTTTGTGTGAAGGGAAGAGTATTGAGTATGATGTAGATGATGATTCCTACATTATTTTATCCACACAAGATGATCTAAGGTCAGAGATCTCTATCCTTGTTCCTGACAGGGATGATATTTTTAGCATTAAGGGTGAAGCTAAGGAAGATGAAAGTATGGCCCAAAGTCCATTAAGCAGTGAAGAGATTTCAGCACTTCTAGCTGGAGAACTTCAAAGGTATGCCCCTATTTTGGATTTTGATTTGCAGCTCCCCTATGATTTATCCTTTGACACTAATAATGAGCCCAATGTTCAAAGTGACCCTGAGGACCCATGTATATTACAGTTCCCCTCATGTAGTGACTCTGCAGAAGAAGAGGTTGAAGACTATGACAGTGTGTTTCCCTACCATAGAAGTTGCAATGATGAACAAGTTTCTTGTTCATACCCTTTTCCTTCTTTTGCTAAATATGATACTGATGGTGACAATGTTGAGGACTTTGTCTTCAATGATTGGGATAGAAATTATTTTGATAAAAATGATGATGTAGATCAAGTGTCCTACTGTCACCAAATTTATGAAGAAGACCTTCACTTGGCTCATGATCCAATTCATGAAAATATCATAGAGGAACCAAGTTGCTCACTGGTTGATGTAGTGTATGAAGACAAATCTAAGGATCCAAGTCCTTCTTAGCCAGGTAATTCTATGGTAATGCATGATAATCAATATGTCACATTTTTTGATGCATTAGTAGATCATTTTTTTGTTTCCAGTCATCAAGAAGAAGTGATTGATGTTCCTTACTTCTTAGAATATGAATATGAGTATGATAGTCATGACTAGAAATACATGTGTAGTGATCAGTGCAATGTTTTTCTTCAACCCATGAATTATCACTTATGTTGGCAGAAGGATGGTTATGAAATTTGTAGGTATCTGGTCACATATGTGGTTGGAAATTAGATTTTTGATTCAAGTGGGTTACTTATTTTCTCTTGGTGGCCTGGGGCCACTAAGTAAGGTTATAAATTTTGTAAATCTCTATAAATATTTCCCTTTCCTATTGTGTGTTTCCCTTCCTATTTCTCTGGTTTGGTTGCCAGTTTTTTTGGTCCCTGTGTTTTTTCCTATGGGTGGTTTGCTCTCCCAGAAATCTTGATTTCTTTCATGGGCACAAGTTACCCATCATCCCCAGATAGAGCCACTGTTAGCACCCTGAAAATTTTTCATGGCTCCATCATCTTTCCCCTGGTCTCTGTAGTTGTTTTTATGTCCCTGGCATGAACCCTAAGCTTTGAAATTTCAAAAACTAGCCATTGGTTTGAAACTCCTTTGAAAAACCCTGGCCTTGTTCTATTTTCAAGTTACCTTTTTGGGTCACTTAAGGGTCCTAATTTTCATGTGCTTAATTGATTATCCCCTTTGTCGCATGATCGCGTGAACCTTTTTTATGTTACATGATCTTGTGACTAAAGTTTTTATACCCCCGGCGGCATTTAATATTTCCTAAGCCTAAGTCTCAGTGATTAATATTTCCTATGTCTTGGCTTAATCTTTCCTGGGCCCAGCCTTCTAACACTATCTTGATCCAATGGTTGTCGCAAAAGCGCAAGGTTTTTGTCAGAGGCTTGCACTTTTGTGATGATTGTTGATTCATTTTCATGACATAACTTTTCAATGCAGGTGGGACCACTGCCACATAAGCACAAGTGGTGACATTTTATTGGCCAAAAGAAAAGATGATATGGTGGGGTGGGGTCAAGTTTTCAATCAACTAAAGATCTGGTGGTTGTCGCATGATCGCAAGGAATATTCTTCCCCTTCATGATCATGCGATAGCCATCGATTTGGAATCTAATGTAAAGGCTGTCAGTGGCTCTAAGGTAACACATAAGCATAGTTGGTAGTCTCTTGTTGGGCCACAAGGTAATGACTTGGCATTGTCAGTGGGACCTAGTTTTTAGATACGTCAGAGGGTACTAACCTTGTCAATAAATCAACGAATGGCATAAGTTCTTATGAGATTTATCAGAGGCTTCAGATTTTGTGACGACCGTTGATTTCTTTTGGTGTAAAGAGGTTTTCAGGGCAGGGAGGAGATTCTAGATCAACGGTAGGCATGTAATCTGATGGAATCTTGTCAGGCCATGCGAAGATGAGATGACCATTGATTTTCTGATAGGCGGGGGTCTAAAGTTTGGTAGTTCGGATAAAATGCTTAGCAGTTCCGGCAAATCTCAAAGGGGTTTTCTCATTCACGTAATAAAATGGTGGTGTTCCAAATCAGCTGGTGACTTGGTGAATAGTGTTTGTGGAATCGCTAAATGTTTTAGAGGAGGTAAAAGGTATTTTGTGACCCTGCGAAAGTCTTTAGTCGCTGATTTGCCAAAAATTGATTAAAGGGTAAAGGTTTGTTGGAAGTGGTAGGACCATCTAATGATTCATTACTGAGGTGTCATGTTCTTATTCACTGAGTTGGAGGATGATAAGGATCTTGTCAGTGGGGCCTGCAAAGAGGGTTTTTCAATCAATGGTCAGTGCATGATCTTAAGGGATATTCCTACCCCATGAGATCATGCGCCATCCATTGATCTCACATCTTACTTGGACGTGTCAGTGGGTCCTATGTCAGGGGTGATCGAGTGGTTGTAGAAAATGAGGTGGTGATAGATGGCATAAAGTGGGCCTAGGTGGGGTCTAGGAGTCTAGCATTCCTAATAAAGCTTTGGCGGCTTGACAAATTTTCAAAGGCTTCGCTTGTTCACGAAGAAAGATGGCAGTTCTCTAAATGTGACTGGGGTTATATTAAAAAGTAAATCATAAAGCCCGCGAGATAGAAGGGATCTAACGGTTGTGATATAAAGTTGGCCCAGATTTAAATTATGACCACCAATTTGCTATTGGCACTTGATAGTGACCATTTGATTTCAAATTCAAATTTTTGAGGGTTTCCTGCGACCAGAAGGACTAAAATTGAATGCTTTCAAGATTGGATTTGATTTGTTCTGTGGCACTTGCTATTGCAATGTGGTCCAGGGTGTTTCATGATCATCTGCAGGGGTTTTTACCATGTTCTTTGTGCTCAAGGTGTGTTTGCAGGTGGCCAATATGACTGGTTTTCATGGTGATTCCTTGTTGTTTTGTACTATTCTTGCAAATTTTGATGATTGCAAATTTGTTTGAGATTCATTTTCCCCGAGTTGCTTGTGTTTCTTCCCCTGCAATAACTTTTGATGTAAATTTTGATTGGTTGGGTAGTTGAAACCCTTACCCTAGTCACCTGAAGCTTGAGGCATCCTCTTTGAGGATTCCAAGGTGACTAGTGGTATAAGTAGTGAAATGTGTTTGCAAGTGGAGTTGTCTTCATAGAGATAACTGGTTTGGGATTAGTTTTCATGTATGTATGAGATGAGGTGTCAAAGATATGTCATGCTTGTCTTCCAGTGGATGCTGGTTAATGTATTATCTATTTATAGGTCTCTTCTACGTGGAGGGTTAAAAGACTTTGGATGGGTAATAACATATTTGAATACATAGGTGGGTTGTTGAAGTGAGGTTTGGTCATGGTGTGTGATTGATGTTAGGCATCAACACATTGGATTTATTGCTTTCTTATTTCATAGTTGTCTATTGTGATAGGGTATTTGACTCTGTGGCCCAATGGATAAGGCACTGGTCTATGATGGACTTAGGGTATCTCAGGGGTCCTTTCAAACCCATCATTAAATTATTTATATTTAATTCCACCCTTTCCCTTTCATGTTGTTAGGATAGGTCTCTGGTTTTCATACCCATTCTATGCAAGTAGGGCTATTGCATGAGATCTTGGTTTCATTGAGGTACAGGATACCTAAAGGTGTTTGAAGACTATTCCACAAGAATCTATCTGCAGGGCTATTGTTTATCATGAGGTGTCTTGAGTGTGCAGATAAGGCAATACCCACCTGAGTGATGTGGAGCTCAAAGAAGAAGGAGGATTCCTTTCAATCCTCATCAATTGGACTATTTTCTTGTCAAACTTGAGTGTCTACCCTAAGAATCAAGCCCATCTATTGATTCAAGTTTGGTCCTACAAGGAAAACCTCCAACATGAACTATGTACATTAACTTACCAATCATGGATCGGTAAAGTTTCTCATTTACCTCTGTAGTTTCATCCTCCTTTGTCAATTTGCATCCATTAGCCATTGGTGTTCCCATAGGTTTAGCAACCTCCATGCCAAATGTATTCAGTACTTCCTTTATGTATTTAGATTGTGTGATGAATATTCCATCACTCTGTTGAATCACTTGTAGTCCAAGAAAGAACTTAATCTCTCTGAACATAGACATTTCAAATTCCTTTTGCATTTCATCAGCAAATGTCTTGCATACAAGATCTGAGCCTCCAAAAATAATATCATCAACAAATATTTCAGCAATGAAAATAGTATCATCAGTATCACCTTTCATATATAGATTGTTGTTTTCACTTGTTCTAACAAATCCAATACTTAACAAGTATGCATTCTTTCATACAATGCTCTAGGTGCTTGCTTCAAGTCATATAAATCTTTATGTAATCTACATACCATGTCTTTATTGTCGGGATCAACAAATCCTTCAGGTTGCTCGATGTAGACCTCTTTTTCAAGTATACCATTTAGAAATGCTAACTTCACATCCATTTGATAGACTTTGAATTTCTTGTGTGCAACATATGCAAGTAGCATTCTAACTCCTTCCAATCTAGCAACAAGTGCAAATTTTTCACCATAGTCAATGCCTTCTTCTTGTGCATATCCCTTGCATACCAATCTAGCTTTATTTCTTGTGACTTCACCATTTTCATTCAATTTATTCCTGAATATCCACTTAGTACCAATAACATTCTTATCTTTAGGTCAGGGTACTAAGGACTAGGTTTTGTTCTTCTCTATTTTCTCTATTTCATCCTTCATTGCATTAACCCATTCTTCATTCTCCAATGCAACTTACACATTTTTAGGTTCAAATTCACAAACTAGACATATACCTTGTCTTGTTTTGCTTCTAGTTTGCATTCCAGCATGTCTGTCTCCAATGATTTGTTTCTCAGGATGATGTCTTCTAACAAAACTAGCCAGAACTTGATTTCTCCTTTCTTTCTCATCCTATTCAGGGTCATTTCCTTGCTCGGTAGCTCTATCTTGTTCATCGGTTTGTGTTGCCTGTTGTCCTATATTGTTTCCCTGCTAACTGGTTGTCACAGCTTGCAATGTCGGTAGATACTCTAGATGTTCAATGTAAGTGAATCTACCATAGTCTTCTGGTTCCTTTGTACTTTCCTCTCTATTCTTGTCATCAAACTCATCAACACAAACATTAGTACTTTCAACTATCTAATTTGTAACCCTATTCAAACATTTATATGCTTTACTTGTAGAGGAATATCCCAGAAATATCCCTTCATCTCCTTTAGAATCAAATTTTCCATTTCTTTCATCTTTCAAAATAAAGCATTTACTTCCAAAAATCCTAAAATAACTTATAGTAGGTTTCTGTCCAAACCATAGCTCATAAGGTGTTCGGTTGGTGTCCTTCTTCAGTTGTACTCGGTTAAGAACATACATAGTTGTACTAATAGCTTCCCTCCAATATGTTTGAGAAACATTCTTCAGTATCATCAATGTTCTAGCATAGTCAATTATAGACATGTTCCTTCTTTCAGCAATGCCATTTTGCTGTGGTGTCCTCAGTGCAGAGACTTGTCTTTTAATTCCATGCTCATTATAAAAATTAGTAAATTCATCAGAGATAAAGTCACCTCCTCTATCAGATCTTAAGCATTTTATTTATTTTCTAGTCTCTTTCTCTACCTTATCTTTATACCACTTAAACATTTTAAAGGCTTCAAATTTATGTTTCAGGAACATAACAGTCATCATTTTAGTATAGTCATCAACAAAAAGAATAAAATATCTATCACCAAAATAGCTCTAAGTTCTCATAGGACCACATAGGTCGGTATGAACCAACTCAAGTATCTTCTTTGTTGATTAGTCTTTACTTTTAAAATTAGACTTAGTCATCTTACCTTTCTGACATTCATGGCACATGGCATGATCAGGTTTTGTCAAGTTAGGTAATCCTCTAACTCTTTTCTTTTTACTAATCTTGATCATGTTGTCAAAGTTCACATGGCATAACCTTTTGTGCCACAATCAAGCATCTTCATCCTTTATCAACAAACAAGAAGACTGATCCATATCAAGATAGAATAGATTACCTCTAGATTGTGTACCAGTTCTGACAAGTCTTCCTTCATCATCATAGATCTTCACCTTTTTTCTCTCAAAAGCCAGTCGGTGACCTGAATTGTTTAGTTGAGCCACACTTAATAGATTATAGTTCAATCCATCTACCCAGTATGCATTTTCACATTGTATTTTGTCATTGATCATTAGTGAACCTTTACCTCTTACCATACAAGGTGCATCATTTCCCATTCTCACAGATCCTCCATTATATTCAACAAGATGATCAAACTTCTCCACATCACCGATCATATGATGTGTAAAACCACTATCTATGATCCATGTATCATTTCTGCTTACTTTAGAGATTAGTGCTATCTCTTCATGTTTCTCTTCTTCCTCTGAGTCATCTTTCATAACAACAAATACAACTTCTATGTCATCATTAGAATTAGATTTAGTTTCAATATCTTTAGCTATGTAACATACCTTTTTGAATTTATCATCTTGGTTGTCTCTGTTATTGTGTCGGTAGCCTCTATTGACTCTTCTCCCATAGCTTCCTTCAGACCAGTCTTTAGATCTATCATCATCATTCTTTTGAGGACATCTAGTAGTGATGTGACTGACTTCTTTATAATTAAAACATGCCAAAGATAGCTTACCTCTATACCTTCCTTTTCCTTTGGGAAATCTTCTAGCCATAAGAGCTTCAAGCTCATCAAGTTCATCATAGGTATTACTATCACTATCATAATTCTTATTATTCCTGGTAGACTTTTCAATCTTCAAAGAAGACATGAAAGTGGATTCAACAGAAGGAACAACACTATTATCAAAGTTGTTTAATTCAAAGGTTGTAAGTTTACCAATCAGAGTGTCAAGAGTAAGGTTGGATGTAGCTCTTGTTTCATGAATTGTAGAGATCCTGATTGCATAAACTGGCAGTAAAGTTCTAAGAATCTTGCTTATCAATGTTTCATCATCAATCACTCCATCAGATGCTCTAATAGCATGTATCACCTCTTTTATTCTATTTGAGTACTGTACAATGTTCTCACCTTCTTTCATTCTCATATCATCAAATCTGCCTCTTAGGCTTTCAGCTTGGGCTCTTTTGATATTCAGATCTCCACTATATATCAGATTTAACTTGTCCCACATCTTCTTAGCAGTATCACAACCCTTGATGTCTTCAAATTCGGCATTGGTATAGGCATCATCAAGTTCCATCATAGTGATATTATGTTCATGCATGTCCTTCAGTTGATCAAGAGTTAAGGGACCAGTGGGTGGTTGTATGTAGCCATTCTCCATCAGATCTAATGTAGAATTCCCAATTCCATATATGTGTAGCTTCATCCTGCTTTTCCATAGTATGAAGTTCTCTTTATTCAACTTTGGTACTTCCCTCTTATACATCTTGAGACCTTTGTGCTTAAGTCCTTAAAACTCTGTTCTAAGCAACCACTCCTCTGATACCAATTGTTAAAATAACTAAGAGGGAGGGTGAATCAGTTATCCAGTGTCCCAAAACAAAATGTATAATTCAAAAAAACTTCTTCTATTTCTGCTCCTCAGCAAACAATAATTACGTTCACTGTCTATGCTTTTACCGATTACCAATCTAATACTATAATAGTTACCGATCAAATCTAACATGTAAAGTATGATAACAAAAAAATATCACTATCAACACATAACACAAGAGATTTAACGTGGAAACCCTGTAAAGGGAAAAACCACCTAGGACCGGCAACCCAAAATTATTCACTCTTCTAAAGTGAGGTCGGTTAAGACCCAACCCTATTAAAGGTTTATAAACACACTGTCAGGTGTGACCTTGTTAGAGGATTTTAGACTAGAAGTTATCATCCAACCATCATTCACTATGGGGTTGACAGGATAACAATATTCATTCTATGAATGATACATCATAAAACTTTCAGAGTCCACTCGGTTAAGTGATTTTGACTGTATACAATGGTTAAACATGTAACAGTAAATAATCTACTTTAATATACAACTTCAATTGCAGATTATAGATCAATATTCAGTCCATACAAATCCTTCTGATCAATATTTCACTTCAGATTCAATACTATATCAACTTATTATCCATCGATAATTTCTCTTTGTAGCTTGGTAATTGTTCTGTAGCTCGGTTCTTACTTAACCAGTATGATCAGAATGCATGAAAACCTTGTTCACACGATATTCTTGCAGTTTCTACTTCTTCCGGCATCATTCCATAATGAAATTCTAGTCTCTTATATAGTCGAGTAAATCATTTTCTTCTCCTCCATCAGATTTTTTTGCTTAACCACATTCATAGATTTTGCCACTTCAAACTTTCTTAGTTGATGTGTCAATAACACATTTCAATCTGCTCCATTAGATCTTCCTTTAATTTTGTTAGCCATTGATCTTCATAACAAACATTATCCATTATCACTAAAATCGAGGTACTTTACAGCTCATCAATCCTATTAGCTAAACTAATCATTTAGGTCATTCTGTTTCATTCGGTTAACAAAGAAATGCATCGGTGAACACTGCTTGGTTAATAATTTGATCATTATACACTACAGTCCATTGGTGTATACTAGAAATGCTTCATTTACCGACAACACTACTTTTTTTCTTTCAGCTCTATACTTCATTATAGATGAATGCAACATAATAAAGTCAATATCATCTAGTCATAGACTCATCAACAAGTTCCTCAATGTGTTCCTTATCCTCATCTATCATGTACATCTTTCCCATGTAGATTTCTCTATTCTTCATCTCTTTCACCTTTCTTCAGATGTCTCGATATACTAACTTACAAGATAAGTGTTGTCAAACTAGTTGACATCAATGACAACATAATATTGATTTAACCATATTACATATCTAATCAGCAACTCCTCATCTTTAATCACAGATTCCAAATCAGTTGTAGTCCAACAGCTTTACACTTATGTTTCTGGGTTTGATTTGATGAACATGCACAGTTGATTTTCCCTTTGTGCACTTATCTACGATCACATCTAATAATATTGAATACTCTTTCTCCTAATTTTGAGGGACACTCTTTAATAAGGTAAAACTATCATAACATGATTTGGTCTACATCATGCATTTCTTGTTATGTGTAACTACTCCATGTAAATTGCTATAACTGCCATTGCATGCACATTGATCTATGTTTCTGTACACTTCAATCATGGCATTGTTTACCTTTTCTGTTACCTTATATGCTTTGTTATATCATTGGCATCATTGCACTTAATATTTATTTTGATCACTAATGCTAATTTAATTTTTTTTTACATGTAGTTTCACATAGAAACAAACTTATTAGTTTTAAAAATATTAGTTCCAGCTTCTTTTCATTTTTTTAATCTTTTAATATTCATGATGAAATGTCACTGGTACTAATTATGAGGTACTAAATTAGGCTTAATAATGTGGAACTTTCCAAAGAAAAATATCATGTTTTCACATTATAGTTAGTGAAACGTCCTCTTCTATTCATGTGTCTTTAAGATAGGAAACGTGGTATTATTTAATCTTTCTTTTGAATTTTGAATTAGATTACAACTATAATTTCTTAAAAAGAATATAGATTTGATTTAG
>BSBK01011886.1:0-17500 GCA_027943335.1 Chamaecyparis obtusa | reverse complement strand
ACATCCAAAAAATAAGGAGGAGGCCAGTAGCAGTCAGAATCAGGGAGGAAATAATTCCAATCGCTTCCAGGATCAGAATAATAGAGATTAGAGAGGAAGAGGAAGAGGAAAAGGATCTGGAAGAGGTGGCTTCTGTGAAACATGTTTTCACTATGGAGAAGAAGGTCATAGGGCATTTGAATGTCCTCAGCGCCAAGGCAGAACAGACAGGAGAAATGAAGGCTAGGCTAGAGTTGCACATGTCGATGAAGATGCTAGATCATCAAATTCTGAAGATGCTGAAAGAGGAGAAATGCTAATTAACAGAAGAGTCTTGCTGAGTGGTGAGAATGAACCTAAACAAAGGAGGAGCCTGTTTCGCACTAGATGCAAGTGTGAGGGTAAATGTTGTAATGTGATTATTGATAGTGGAAGCACTGACAATTTGGTGTCAGAAGAGATGGTGACAAAGTTGAAGCTCAAGAGACAAAAACACCCACATCCATATCAGATTGCCTGGGTGCAGGATGACCACAAGGTCATGGTCAGTGAACAGTTCCTGGTAAAGTTCAAGATTGGAGGGTACCAAGATGAGGTACTATGCGATATCATTTCTATGGATGCATGTCATATGTTGTTGGGTAGACCGTGGCAGTTTGACAGATGTGTTGTACATGATGGTCGTGTGAATACCTATTCCCTGACAAAGGATGGAGTGCGACATAAGCTAAAGCCATTGAAGGAGACCGAAGAAAAGGTATGTGGTAATGCAAGAATAACATTTGTTGATGGAAGAAAATTCCTAGATGGTATGAGGCATGAGCATGTGTGTTTTATTTTAGTTCCAAAAGTTGGTAAAGAAGAAGTAGAGGATGTACCTGTAGAGGTTGCAGATTTGTTGAATGAGTTTTAGGATATTGTATCTGATAATGTACCTAATGGATTACCACCTGTAAGGAAGATCAGTCATCAGATGGATTTGATTCTAGGAGCCAGTTTGCCAAACAAGGCACCACACAGAATGACACCAGCAGAAAGTGAAGAGTTGAACAGACAAGTACACAAGTTGTTACATAAGGGATTGATTCAGGAGAGCCTGAGTCCATGTGTTGTACCAGCAGTATTAGCACCAAAGAAGAATGGATAATGGAGGATGTGTACAGATTCCAGAGCAATAAACAAGATCACAATCAAGTATAGATTTTCATTACCACGAATGGATGATATTATGGATTGTTTGAGTGGAGCTGTGTATTTCTCAAAGATAGATCTGAAGAGTGGATATCACCAGATTCGGATCAGAGAAGGAGATGAATGGAAGACTACCTTAAAGACAAAGGAAGGACTGTATGAGTGGTTAGTCATGGCTTTTGGGCTAACCAATGCATCGAGCACTTTCATGCGGCTCATGAACGAGGTTCTGAAAGAATTTTTGGGTAAGTTTGTCATTGTTTACCTAGATGATATTTTGATTTTTAGCAAAACATTGGAGGAACATATGATGCATATTCGTATGGTGTTTGAGAAGTTGAGAGATGAGAAATTGTTTATTAATTTGAAGAAGTGCAGTTTTGTGAAGAAAGAGTTAGTGTATTTGGGATTTGTAGTTTCAGCAGAAGGTCTAAAAATGGACCCAGAGAAGGTACAGGCTATCCTTGAATGACCTACTCCAAGGAGTGCTACTGAGGTAAGATATTTTCATGGTTTGGCTAGCTTTTACAAAAATTTTATCAAAAATTTTAGCAGTATTTGTGGACCCTTGACTGAAACAATGAGAGGGGATAGAAAAGAGTTTAAGTGGACTAATGGGGTAGAAAAAAGTTTTCAATTATTGAAAGAAAAAGTTACAGAACAACCTATTTTAGCACTTCCAAATTTTAATAAGGTGTTTCAAGTAGATTGTGATGCTAGTGGTACTACAATAGGAGCTATTATGAGCCAAGAAGGTAAACCTATTGCTTATTTTAGTGAGAAGTTAAATGATGCCAAGAGAAAATATTCTGTTTATGATCAGGAATTTTATGCTATAGTTCAGGCATTAAAGAAGTGGAGACATTATCTACTTGCTAAGATGTTTGTTTTGTATACTGATCATCAAGCTTTGCAATATTTGAATAGTCAAGGAAAATTGAATCAAAGGCATTTGAAATGGGTTGAGTTTTTGCAAAGTTATACATTTGTTTTGAAACATAGGAGTGGAAAGTCTAATAGGGTTGCAGATGCTCTTAACAGAAGGAAACTATTGCTGACAGAAATGCAGATTGAAGTGGTTGGGTTCAAGGAACTCAAGAATTTGTATCCAGAGGATCCTGATTTTGGTGAAGCTTGGAAAGCTTGTACAGAACCTGTTACTCTAGACAGGATGAAATGGTTGGATTTCATCATCCAGGATGATATGCTATTCAGAGGAAGTCAATTGTGCATTCCACGAAGTTCTATGAGGGAGAATCTCATCAAGAAGAAGCATAGTGGAGGATTGGCTGGACATTTTGGTCATGATAAAACCCTTGCTTTGGTTGGTGAGAATTATTATTGGCCATAATTGCAGCAAGATGTGAAGAAGTTTGTACAGAGTTGTAGAGTATGTCAGATGGTGAAAGGAGTGAAGAAAAATACAGGGTTGTATCAGCCATTACCTATACCGGAGAAGCCTTGGGAGGATATCAGTATGGACTTTATTCTTGGTTTACCGAGAACTCAGTGGGGACTTGATTCAATTTTTGTGGTGGTTGACAGATTTTTGAAGATGGCACATTTCATTCCCTGTAAGAAGACTAATGATGTTGTTCATGTAGCAGAATTGTTTTTCAGAGAAGTGGTGAGACTACATGGTTTGCCAAAGACCATAGTTTCAGATCGAGATACTAAGTTTGTTGGATATTTCTGGCAGACATTGTGGAAGAAGTTGAAGACAGATTTGAAGTTCAGTTCATCACATCATCCATAGACTGATGGACAAACAGAGGTGGTGAATAGAAGTTTGGGAAATTTGTTGAGATGTTTAGTTGGAGATAAGCCAACAGGATGGGATTTGATTTTACCACAGGCGGAATTTGCATACAATAATTCTATCAACAGGAGCACTGGTAAATCACCATTCCAGATTGTATATGGAAGTAGTCCAAGAAATGCATCTGAATTGAGGAAGATAGATAAAGGAGAAATAAGTAGTGCTGAAGCTGAGGATTTTGCAGAACACTTCAAGAACATCCATGGGGAGGTGAGGAAGCATATTACCAAGATGAACATACAGTATAAGGCTAAGGTAGATGAGAAAAGGAGGTATAAGGAATTTTAGGTTGGTGAAGAAGTCATGGTTCATTTACGGAAGGAGCGGTTTCTAGTTGGTACATATAACAAGCTAAAAATGAAGAAGTTTGGACCATGTAGGATACTGAAGAAACATGATTCAGGAAACGCATATGAGGTAGAATTGCCTACTGAGCTAAATATTTCACCAGTGTTTAACATTTCAGACCTGACAGAGTATCATGAAGGAGGTGTTGAAGATGAGATCACAGCAGCATAGTGGAGTAACTAGTTCAGACACTAAGGAGATCGAAGATATACTGGATAGTCGTGTTGGCAGAAGCATAAGGAATATGACATATGAAGAATATCTGGTCAAGTGGAAAGGATGACTTGTTGAAGATTCATCATGGCTGATAAAGGAGGAGGTTAGCCATCTTGGTTTTCCTCTGCACACCTGAGTCATGACAAGGTCACTTCTCAAATTACCCTGGGTGTCTGATGCAGGAGCATCCTGGGTGTAAGAGCAATCTTGCATCACCCAAAAAAAATATTTCTATTTTTATATTCAATAAGGGCTATTTTGTGCAGAGCTGCTATTTATGGAAAGTTACTATTTTTGGTAATTTTTGTATGTGCTTAAAATGATTTGATTTGTTTCTTGGAGGTTCATTTTGGTCATATAAGTCTGCCAGTAAAGTTTCATTGCCAACTCAAGTGTATATTGGAAGATATTGAAGATTTTCGATATTGGCAGCAGAGTACAGAACTTTGAACTCAGTTTTGAAGGCTTTAGAGGCCCCGGATGAGGTCAAAAATTTGGGTGACAAACACTTGCATTGGTCAAGCCTATAGAGCGCTTCGTGGCATTTTCGAAATGGGGTTATAATAGTCAATCAGGTCAACTGGTGATGACTTATGGTCTCCGGAAGTCGGGTCACCTGAAATGGCAGAAAATAATTTTCTTTCAAAATTTCTGTTCGGGTTTCAAAAGTTATTTTGAGCCGAATTTGATGTAATAAAATTGAAAAATAAAATAATTCTAAGTTTGGTCGGCCCTTAGGGCTAAATTTCTAGAACCTTCTTGGGCGGTGGAAATTGCCTATATAAGGAAGGCTGTATTATTGTCTTAGGCAGTTTAGAATAGTTCTGGGTAGTAGATCTGGGTATTGATTTGAGGCTTTGTCCTACAGAATATTGTAAGGGAATGCCCATGTGGCTTTGCATATTGTAATTCTGAAAGTTTGCAATTCCACATTTGTGGAGATAATAAGAAGCCAATTTTCTGTTCTTGCATATTATTGTTGTTGTTTCTCTATTTCTGTTATGTGTTTGTGGTATTAAGGGGAGCATCCTTCATCAATATATATATATATATATATATAAAGTGTTGGAGAATCTGATGGTAACTCATTTTCATGAGAATTTGCAGATGTGTAATTCTTTTATTTTATCATCCTTTAACCCTGGAAAATTAGGGAAAAAGAGGTTTTCCATGCAGTCAATTTGAATGTTCTTGACATACCTAGTGGTGTTGATAGTGCTAATTTCAGTCAGTATGGGTAAGCAAAAGGAGGTGGCAACAATACACAAAATGGGTGGGTTGGGTGGAATGTCATTTTGTTGGAGTCCATTTGTCATGTTTTGGATTGTTTTTTTTTGCTTTTCATTTCCCAACCTATAAGCCAATTTTGTAATTGTTACTATAACAACTATGGGCGAGACCCCTAGCCTTCTCTATTTAGTAATTTTAAAAATGTATATCTAAAAAGTGTTTAAAATTATTATAGAAGTTATTCACCACTTCCCATACCAGAAGGGCTATATCTGTGTGCATAATTCTAATCCATTTTCTTGAGCTCTATATATTTCTTATCAAACCTAGAACAACACCCTCTCTTGTTTGAATATTGTTAATGAATACCCCTGTTTTCTAGCGGTAAGAAACATCTCAGTGAAACCTATGAGAAATGGCTTGAGTTGGTTATGGTAGAGACCCTTGAACATAGAAATGTGTTGGAGAAGTGACATTATAATAGTGAGATATTCTTTTTAAATTTTGTAATAGATGATGTTGGAAGAAAAAATAAAAAATAACTCCAATCCAAAAACTTGCAAAACAAATTAGTACAAGTCTAGAGCAGTGTTGCAAAATTGTTGCAAAACAAACTCATATATATTTAATCTAATCTCAGCTCTTGATTCACATACATATATATTGAAAATGGCATAGATGGTGGAGTGTATTTTTCATCGATTTAGCTTTGTAATAAAAATGATTGAAAGTTGTTAAAGCAATATGAGGCAAATATGCATATGGCATGAGTATAAAAGTACAGTTATAAGTAAACTGAAACTAAGCAGCAACAAAAATTTATTTCCCAGGACAAACCGGATCTTCAATCTACTTGTGGACTCCAGGCCTCATAATTTGGAACAAAAAAATAAATTGATGAAAGCTCAATACCATAGATAACTGATCAATTAACCATCATAACAAAATATTTTTGAGCTGTAATAATAATTTTCATTAATCCTTCAAGAATGTCAAGCATATATAAAATCGTATGTAGTTGCAGCAATGTGAAATATAAGTTAAATGTTCAAAATTTGCAAAAGCGTGTTCTTTTATTGCATTGTATCTTCCCCAATACTACTAAAGAGAAATTTTTCTTAACAAGTGAAAATAACTGAGCATAGAACAGGTTGTTAACAAACTTCATGATAGCATACCGCAAGTGTATATATCTAGAAAGGTATAAATTGAGAAGTTCTCTATCTCAAGATAATATAATAAGCTAAATCTATGATTTACGATGATAAGTTTGGAACCAAAAATTACAGTTTTGTGGGATTAGATACATGCTAACTTTGACAACTTCACTGTAAATGAATATTCGTTAACAATGATCTTGTTTTTTGATGCTATATTACACACTGCACAGTAAAGTGAAGTTGAATTACAAAGACAACCCAGATTGTAGGAAATTCTTGTAAATCAACTTTCTCAAGATATTGTTGTTAAAAAATATGACTTCAGCTATTCTTCCAAAATGCCAGGTGACAAAGATGACATGTCAAATATTGAGGTGGGCTTGTTCCCATATCAGTTGTAATGTCAAAAGAATCATGCCAGAAGTTAAGCACAAGAAGATTTTCTTCCTCTGTAGACCTCTAAACTATAACTCGAGATGCAAATCCTTTTTGTTTCATAATTAAAAAAATTTTAGAAGGGTTATTGGTAGTTAATGTGATAAGATAAAACCATCTTTTTTTGGATAAGAGGTTGTCTACAAGTGCCAGTATCATGTCTATGGCAGTCCGACCATTCTCGCCACTAGCCCATACAACAGTAACTCCATCACCACCAACCTCCTCCTCTGAAGTGGGTACATAAGGGGGATTGACAACAAGTATATCGATAGTTCCAGCTAAATGCTTGTCTAGACCTGATGCAAGATCAGCCAAAATTACATCTGTGTGTACACCATGTGCTGCTAATGTCTTGTGTGTCACCTCAGTAGCAGTCAAATTAATGTCTATAGCAAGATATTGACTACCAGTTTCCTAGCCAAGGATAAGTGCCAAGGATGTAATTACATATCCACTCCCGCACCCAAGTTCTAGGCACAGACTTGGTTGAGCTTCCTCAAAGTGAACTCGATCTACAAGTAGGGCATTGTTGCCCCACTTTTGTTCTTCACACTTTAAAATAAAAGTGAATTCCTTGTGTTTAGATAGAGTCATGAGTTTTGAGATAATAAATTGGATTCTAAATCTAGAATCCCTCTAGGATAGGTGGTCTTTATCAAATAACCCCCTTATGCCTCTTTCTACTTTTAAGCTGGGTTCGTTTCTCTAATTTCATCCTAGGAATGGGTAAGTTATACTTCCTAATTTGATAAAGACTTTTATTCTTTCAGTTCTATTGATGGTATTAATATGGATGAGAAGCTTCAAATTAACATTTTTCCTCTTTGTTGGGAAACTGAAAATCACCTTCTCCTCAGTGGGTTTAGACCCATGAAGGTAATTTTCCACGGGGAGCGAAAATAGGAATCATCAAGCACACAAACAAGGCCTGGAGATCAAGATTCTCAGGTTAAGAAGGAGATGAGTCTAGAGGAAATAGCTTGGTCAAGAGGATAGAATAAACTTCTCTGCTTGCAGAGTTTCTCTTACGGGGATTGATTTTTGAAGGATAGTAGAAAGTATATCAGAGATTCCCGAGAGCTAAGCATCAAGATTTTGAGAAAAGATGATTGAATCCTTGCATTGGATAAAGTGGTCTCAGAATAAGAGAAAGTGAGTAAAAGGACCTTTTTTAGAGAATCGGTTTTCAACTTCTCCCTGTCAGAAAATCACCTAAGAAGGTCGGTTTTTGAGAAGCGACAAACTTGTGAAGAAATAAGCGTAAGAAATCATGGGGATTGAATGATCAGGTATGATCAAGGTAATTTATTTTGATACCTAAGAGAATTTGATAAAGAAAATGACCAGTTGCATATTTTCAAAAAAATCACTTCTCAGCTTCTCCACAGTCAGGTTTCTACCTTTGAGGTGAGTTTTTCTAACAAAGGCGTTGAATTGAGAGAAGGGAAAAGTAAAAATCTGCTATGCCAATAAAGTTACCATTATAACTACTTCAAACGGGTAAAAGTGATTTTCTAAGGCCGTTAATAAGATGCATTTAATTCAAATCTTAACGTTAGAACTCTAATGAATATGTTCAAAAAAATCTCTCACTCGTGTGGCATGTGATATGGAAAGTAATGGTAAGGAAACTAGTTGTTTATACAAGACTCAAGCAATTAGTCAAAAATTACCATGTGTTCGCATCTTTCTCATATGCCTTTTATTTCTCACAATTTCACAAATCATTTGCCAGCATACTCCAAAGCTTCTTAACAGTAAAATTAAAAAGCAGAATCAGAAGCTATGCCACCAGATTCTTGGGTTTCGATGGGTTGAATGGGATTACATCTAAATGGCATAATCTGACAGATACATCCCTTAGATTCTATGATCTAGACAATCTACATAGAAGATTGAGCAAGGAAAATCTCCACCCTATGACACAAAAGCTCAAAGGTAGTGGTTTGATTGAAGCCACTAGATTTCCTGTTGCAATACAAGCTCCCGAACTAATTGGGGAATGTATAATTAGATTCAACCTAGATACAAAATAGAATTTTCTACCAAATGAGATAGTACTCATCTCCATCGATAGAAAGTATGTGTAGAACAATCTCCATATCCTAGAGCAAGCGAAATTTTCAAACAGGAACTTCTCAGTCGCAATATCATAATATAATGAGAAGAAGATGAGGTGGAGGAAAGAGATAATGAACTCATGGTTTCGAAAGGATAGAAGCATAAAAAGAAAAGTGTCAAAAACACTTTTTGAGACAAATCTGAAGGCCGAGATCATCGACATCTTGGTAGTCCTTCATAGGATAAAAGGTGAAAGTGACGCATTGAACTTCATAGAACACTACTTCTTCTTGGTCTAGGTAATATGTGTTGAGCATTATTATATAGACTGGGCTCAAGTGGTAAGAAAAAATCTATCTAATGCTTTGAATCTCACTAAGTACGAGAATAAATTTTATATGTCTTCCTGTTTGATCTATGTTTTAGCTACATTGCAAGTATGGTTGGGACTCCCTAGGTTAGAAGAGTTTGAAGATGATGTGAAAATTTATGATTTCTTCCCTCATTTGAAGTTACAAAATAGCTATGTTGAGTTCATTAAAGTTAATGACTCATTTACAATGAGGTTGTGTAGAGAGTTACAAGGATTCCCAGAGCGGAGATTCTCACCACAGGCAATGGAATTCATCACCCAATTTGGGAGTTGCTTCATTCAATTTGCTAGTTTCTCATACCTTCGTCTTGCAAGTTTTGATGATTTTCCCATGAAGTTGCCAAGGTACCTGATGACATGATTGTGCTCATAGAGGTGATCTGGAAGATGTTGCAAGTGAACCTGATCAATGCAGGAATTAAGAAGAAAGGCTATGAGTTCCCTGTTACCATTGGAGCTTACAGCTATACGTCAAGATCAAATGCTAAGAATGTGATAAAGGTGTTTGAGAGTAGATATAAGCTGGAAAGTATGAAGTGTTGAGATCACAATTTGATCCAGTGAATTATGCCAAAAATCATCTATAGATTGGCACCATGGTTAGGCACATCCCTGATATCAAAGATTATTGGGCGAATTGTAAGGATGAGCTAGAGAGCTGAGATAGGTTCTACTCCAGGTTGACTATTGAACAAATCAAGTTGTTCAATGTCATAATTAATGTTGAGGGCATTGTTGATGATGGAGAACACATGTATAGTGATACATATAGAGACCAAATCAAACCTTACCTTGTGAGCTCAGAACCAATTCAAGGTCAAGCTATAGAATATTTGGAAATCTTAATGGCCAAAAGCATTAAGAGAACTGATAAGTGGGTCCAGTGGATGATGGGAAGGAGAAAGAGGTCTGGGAAGCCCTCTCCTCAACAAGCTTCCATAGTCAAGCTGATGAGTGCACCTTCATCCTCCTCTTTTCCAATGTCATCTATAGCCAAAGGACTAGCTCAACTAGCAGGTGGAGATGATCAACCACCCAAAAAGGAGATCCCAATTGAGAAGATTTGTGGAGCAAGTTCATCTCCAGTCATCAGTTCAAATGAAGAAGCCGAAGTTGAGAAATTTGACAAGCCGACAAAAGAACCTATTGGGGCCACAGAACCAAAGAAACAAGCACAAGAAGGAACCATTGAGATACAAGGTGACACTCCTAGTTGGGGGGGCCCTCCCATTGTCAAAGTTGGTGATGATAGTAGTAGTTCAGAATCTGAGTCCGATGAAGAAGCAGAAGAGAAATTGAGATCACCTCAAAAAGAAAAAGAAGTCACGACCTCTGCATAAGTTAACCCTTTTGCATCCAAGCCTAAATCTTCTTCACCTATCAGTAGGAAATTATTCGTAGAAGATTGAATTTCTGTGACAAAAGTCACAAGTGTGGAATCATGGATCGAGAATACTCTGGAGCAAAAGAGAAAAAGGATTGAGCAAGGCACTCCCAGATGTGATATGTTCTCACAAGGAATGCAGTCTGGCTCATGTATAAGCAAGGCTAAGAAGACTAGGACTCTGACAACTTTTGGTCGAGATCTAGACATAGAACACATGACTATGGAAATAGCCAAGCCACTAAAGGATGGAAAAATTGAAGATCTTACTACCTCGGACTTTGCACTCTAGTCCTTAGACATGGGGCTCGCCGCCATGATACAAAAGTAGACTTATAGAAGTCTAGCAACATCTTGATCGAGGAAGAGCTCAAAGAACTCAAAGTCACTAAGACTCAGCTCAAGGTGGAGATTAAAGAAATGAATAACTACATCAAGTAGTTGGTCACTCCTATAGCAAGCTTACCTAGTTCTCTGGCAACATTTGATCCTTTTGTAGCTGAGAATTAGGCCATAATTGCCAAATTACAAGAGGATAGGCATTTCAGACATATTGGCAGGAGGTGGATCGATCGACTTAAGTCTGAAGGTCTGGTATCCATCAAGCAGCTCAGAAATGTCCTTTTAAAGTTAGAAGTAGAGAAGGATTCTCTCAAAGAACATATGCAGACACTCACAATAGAGAGGTTGAGATGTGAAGAATGGATGGTGCTACTACTTTGGCTAGTTGCAATGAAGACTAAGGATGCAATAAAGGCCAACATATTGCAAAAAGGAGATGAACCCTTGATCGAGTGGCTCCAAGGGGTAGAATTCAAAATGGAGATGATAATCAAGGTAGAGATGGAAATGAAAGCAACTAATGAAGAGGTCACCAAAGAGAAAAGTAAAATCTTTCTATATCTGATAGGTCTTCACTTCAAGTCGCAAACTAACGGAGATGGAAAGAGCTTGATTGGTATAACCAATATGAAAGAGTCATTCTTTGACTACTTGAACCAGCTTGCAAAGTTATCTGGGTCTCATCTTGATAGAATACCTAATCTTCAGCAACTTGATGGATGCATATACAAAGCCATGGAGAAGATGCAACCCTGAAAAGATGTTGTAAAATGCATAGATAAAGATCATGCTCCCTGGCTCATCAAACTTAAACACATTTACATTCCTGATTCTGAAAGGATGATTCTAATTCTTGTGGCCACTAAAGCTCATAAGGATAAGTTGGAGAAATGGAAGAAATCAGAAAGAGAAAATTGTTTCCCCCTTTTTCTTTTTGATATATATTGTATAATCAGTAAATGGTCACTTGTCATTTACCGACCTTTGTAGAATATGAATTGATTCAGTGGATTTTGTGTTGGCAAGTTATCTATACTAAAGTATATGACTAGATATAGTGTTTTCATTATGGAAACAAAGTCATATAGTAGTTTGGAGTCAGCGCACTTAGTGTAAAGATCAGAATTCTGTTAAGTGTTGAAGACTGGACAGTGTATAGAGTTCCTGTAGCTCAGAGCATTAGCACATGTGTGTAAGGATGAATTATGGTATGTGCCCTAGAAGTTAAGCTTGTTAGACTATACTTATGCTTAGTCTATGAGTGCATAAGTAGATATGCAAAGATGAGGAAGTTATAGTCAGTTGAAGTTGTACAGCCAGTGTGTGCCAGCAGAGAATAGAGCTTGGAGCCGACAGTTAGCATTTTGGTTTGTGGTTGTAATGTAATATTATAAAGGCCATGAACCTATTGTATTTAGGTTTCTGACATGTTTAAATGTTTAATTGTATGCATGCTTAAGCCAATTCATTTGGAAGCATTGTTTCTAATTAGTTATAGGGCCAACCTATTTATGTATTTTGTATAAGCACATAAATATAAGGTGCGCCCATTGTATTCAGTATGAAAGTTGCAATAGAGTTGTGATAAGTAGAGAAGAGCTATGCCAAGACAATATAAGATGTATGAAGACTTTGCTAGAGGTCAAAGCATCAACGCACCAAAGGAACTGATCAAACAAGTAGTGTCACAGTCACAGTTCACCAGCAGGTATAGTGTGTATCTAAATTCAGAAGGTTGTAGCCTTCACCATTTGAGCAGTGAGCTCTAGGATAGTGAGTCCACTCCCCTAATAGGGATCATTTTAAAAGACTCCTAACAGGGTCCAACCCTTAACAAGGTCTACTGTAC
The DNA here is from genome assembly GCA_027943335.1 of Chamaecyparis obtusa. Taxonomy (NCBI): domain Eukaryota; kingdom Viridiplantae; phylum Streptophyta; class Pinopsida; order Cupressales; family Cupressaceae; genus Chamaecyparis; species Chamaecyparis obtusa. Next base: position 5,110 of record BSBK01011886.1, on the reverse strand, counting down.
TTAAAGCATGGTAAAGCTAATCCTAATAGGGTAAAGGATCTTCTAATAAGGATCACAAAACACTAGTGCATAATATTAGTGGGTATCAAGTCCCACCGGGGTTTTTACCTATTTTGGTTTCCCCATAACCATATTGACATCATGTGGGTATGTGCAAGATCATGAGGGGCCAAAAAGTGGCGATGTCAGTTCAAAACTTTGACAATGTAGCTGACAACTTTTTTTTCACCCGAATTTGATAAAATGAAAAGGGTATCTTAAGGAGATTGTCAGCTTTCTATCGATATAATTTCTGTCAAATTTTGAATTCGGTAAATAATTATTAGTTATTTTCTAATTGAGCTACCTCTAAAGTGCTGATTTATATATTGATTGAAAAATGACTATAACTTTCAGACAGTATAACATTTTTTAAATCCAAAAAATGTGTCACATTCTATGCTTTGCCTACTATAAGGGAAAAAAAATAATTTTGAATTTTATAAAGTTTTGAATGAGTTAAGGTGGTCAGACATGAGAGTTTTTTTATTTTGAAAATGTTGTAGCAAAAAATTCATAATTAATTATTTTTTCAGAATAAAATTACAAAAACATATGCATCACATCTGGGCATGAGTCTACTACTTATATATAAAATCTTATAATAAAATATTATCATTTGATTATGATTAAGGTGGTCAAACATACACCTACTTCTTATTTTTTTCTTGAAATTTTTGTACTGCTGCATTGAAATATATACTTTTCACCAATCATACTAACTTTTTCTCAAAAAATTCCTAGTAGTTTAGAAACTACATTATAGATTCTATTCTTACAACTTTTTGATATTAGGTTCATAGCTAGTTGAAATTTTCACGTCAAGTTGACTAACCCTTATTTGCTGATTTTTCATTGCCACTTAAGGGCATAGTTTGGCCCCTCATGATCTTGCACATACCCATGTGTTGTTTTCATGTTTCATGTTTCATGTTTCATGTTTCATGTTTATGTGAATGTTTAATTCAGTTCTTAAACATTTATGTTCTGGATAAAGATTAAAGTAAAAAGTTAAATTTAAGTGAACACTGATTCACCCCCCCTCTCAGTGTTCCCATTCCTAACAATTGGTATCAGAGCTCTGGTCCTCAACACATAAGTTTAACCAGTTGAGGAAACATCTGAAAAGAAATCTTGAAGCTTCTCTTAAAGATCTGGACAAGTCAGAAAGAGAATTTGAAGAACTAAAGGATAAACTCAATGATGCTTAGTTAGTCATCAAGAAGCTAAGGAAAGATTTGAAAGAATTCTCTACCAGTGATCTAGGGACAATGGTAAAGAAGCTCAATGAAGAAAACAAATCCTTGAAAGAAAAACTTGAAGAGGTTGATGATAAGCTTACTAATAATTAGGCAGTCCTTGATGAACATATCAAAGAGAACCTTCAACTAAATGAAGAACTAAGGAAAGCAAACATGGAAATCTTGGAGCTAAGAAATAAAAAAGAAAGCTTGGAATCTGAATTGAAAGAAGCAAAGAGTCATATTGAGAAATTACACACCAATGTTGATTTGGTAGAATCTCAGTTGTATGCAAGAAGAGCCAAATGAGACACTAGCTATATTGGATACAATGAAGCACAAAATCAGATTGACAATATGCAAGCAAGAAAGGATTCACAAAAGGACTCTACTAATGCTGAAAAGACTGAGGATCAAACCATAGATAATGGTGGACCACCTAAGAATGAGTGCAAGAAAGTATAACGCACCTATTTGGCTTGTAACAAGCATGGATACATTGTGAGGAACTGTACAAAGGTAAAACCTTTTAATGGTTACTATTATTCATGCAACAAGTTTGGTCATAGAGCTATGAATTGCAAGACTAGTAAGAAGAATAGAATTCAGAAAGATCAGAGAAATTAGAACCAAACAAATCGAAGAAGTGCTCAGAATGTTACATGCTATATATGTAACTATAATGGTCACATAGCAAAGCAATGTAGAATGGGGACTCATGTCAATGCGCCAAGGAATATAAGACCTTCAATCATTTTTCACTCTTGTAACAAGGCTAGACATATCTCAAGGTTCTGTAGATCAAGAACGCAAGGTCAAGGAAGCCCTAAAAAGGTTAAAGAAATAATTTTGGATCCCGTAGGAGAAGTTAACTTTGTTAAAGCCTCAGATGATGCGAGCATGATTTAGTCAGAGAAAAAGAAGGAGAAGACTAATCAGAATGTATTGGATGCATCCCCAGTGGACGCACCCTCTACATCTGCATGAATGGCCCTCAGGGTCATAGGGGGAGCTAATTTAGCTCTAGACCCCTATGTAGCTAGTATACTCATCCTCAGAGTATGCGCATTTGGATTTAAGCTTTTGGAGTGTGTAGGAACCCTCCTGCAAGAGCGCACATGCTGATTTTTTGTGGAGCTTGAGTTTGAAATTTTGAAGTGACAGCCTGGTTTACGCTACATGCATTAATGGTGGATTTTTTACTTTTAAAGTACACAAAAGTTATTTGATTTCTCATTGCATTCAAATTCAAAGAAAATGAAGTAGAAGAAGCCTTGGAAGTTGTTGTGAAGTCTTGGTGATTGATCTATCAGAGATTTGCTGCAGTTATCAGTGCATTTGATCAGTTGTAGAAACCCTAGCTCATTGCATCGATTTGGAAGCTGTCAGATTATCTCTAAAGTTCAGTCGGAAAGAGATTAACAAGTAAGTCATGGCCACTCCCATTGATTATGATGTCTCTAAGAAGAAAATATATGTTTTCAAGAGGCACCCATTTAAATCCACCCTAGATGATTTAGAGGGAGCATTCTCCCACACACCTATGGGCGTCATGCATGTGGAAGACATAAGGGCTTACATCTACTATAAGAAAGAACCTGTTGGACTAGATAGGTTAAGGGTGCACATGGATACCATGTTGAAATAGGATAAGACATTCATGGATGAATACGCCAAATGGAATGATCACCCTATTGTTGAGTATGCTATGGCATATGAATTCTATGAGACAGAATGGATAAAGATCTTATTGAGTAGAATCTATGCTGATCTATTTTGGATTGGAGATTTTCCAGTAAGAATCACAAATGAATTCATTCATGAGATGACAGGCCTTTCTAGAATAGGCACCATCCTTCCTATGGAAGGATGTTAGGAAAATGGTAGAACAAGTATGTAAGTCAAGGAGTGATAGGCATGGTATGACCATCGATCCTATTGAGCAAGCACACATCAAATTGATGTGAATGATACTGGGGTATAGATTCCATCACACCAGCAGGGTGAATAGTTTATCTGTGAGCACTATTCTGGCTACCATCAGACTAGTGAAGGAAGATGGAGAATTCAACTTGTGTGAGATCTTGCACGCATGGTTGATAGATAACATCAAGGCCATCAAACATGACAAAATAAAGATATTCAGGTTTGCGTCCCTAATCATCTATATGTACCTTTATTTTGTTGGGAAGATATTAGATTTGTACTTGGACAAGTCCATTCCTACCATGCCTCAAATATCCAACAAAGCATCCATAGAGAGTACACTAAGGGATTATATCACATTGGAATTTAAGACTTTTAGAGCTAAGATGGATATGAGGTATAGGATTCTAGAAAGCATTGTAGAGAAGTATAAGGATTCAATATGCTTTATGGTGGAGACTGATACTAGATGTATGGAAGTTTTTGAGCCTAGAACTAAGTGGATTCATCCACTTGGGTATGAGGTAGAGGAACAAGTTCTTGAAGCTTATGCTTAGGTACTTCTGTCAGCCCCCAAAGATCCTAATGAACCTAGGTGGGGAACCTATGAGGAAAAGACCAAAGAAGTTGATGCAAAACTTCACAGTGCAACAACTAAAAGAAAGGTTGCAAAGGTCACTTCTGAGATCTTGAGAATACATGGTGTGTCTCAAGAAGACCTTGATAAAGCAAGGGATGAAAAGATTTCCCTAGAATTGAAAGGCACAATAGCAGAGGAAGGACAAGAAGATCCTAAGTTGAAGAAGATGAAAACTTAATCAGATGATAGTCAGAAGGGTAAAGAAGATAATACTCCTTCTATGCCCATAGACACTATTGATTTTAACACTCCTCCAGAGTATAAGTCTATATTCAAGAGGAAGAAAGAAGATATCACTAGTCATCCATCCTCAGGAGCATTAAGGAGCAAGAAAAACATTCAAGCACTTTCTAAGGTAGGATTCAGACCAAGCCTTAAAGTTTTGAATGCAAGAATTGTTGATGAGGGTAGAATTGATCAAGTAGAGAAGTATTATGACACATAAAGTGAGATTGAAAAATGATAAATTCTTAGTATGATTGTCAAACATATGATCAAGTTCAAGAAGATAGTCCTTGAGTTGAAAACCTCCATTCTAGATAAAGTATGGGATATTTTAGAAAACCTAAAGAGACAAGCAAATGAAGAAGATCTAAGGATCAAAGAAAAATTATTAGAAGACACTCTTCTAGTATGTTCTATTGAAGAAAGGTCATTGTTACTAAATTTGGTGAAGCCACACTTAAGGACAAAGATGAGAACTCTTCACATTATGAACAAAGACTATGAGCTAATAATGAAGGAAATAGAGAAGGCCTTTGAGAAGGTGTTATAAGAAGAACATATTAAACCGCATACTGCACCCATCACTCATGCACCTAGTAAGAAAGACAAGGAGGCAAAGACCTTCAATGTACCAGTGACAGGTCCTTAGGACTCATTGCCCATAGAAGAAACTCAAATAGAGGCAGACAATTCTGCACCCATCTTTGAATCTCATGAAGGCAACACTATTATCATAGATAATGTGGAGATAGCCATGGTGGCTACTGATAAGGATTTGGACAACTTTGAGGAAGCCTTTTTTAGTACCGAAGAAGCTGAAATCTTATGCAGCAATTCACCTCCCACTTAGCAAGAAGAAGTACTCATAGAAGATGTACCTGATAAGAAAGAAGAAGAAGAGGTAGAAAAGAAAGAAAAAGATACTTATGTTGATCTTGCAAAGGTAAAGCCAGAAGTGATGGACAACACTCCCATCACTCCCTCCTCAGCATTGTTTTCAAGTTTGACACCTGACATAAGAAGTTTGGACTCTTGGAAA
>BSBK01011885.1:0-70611 GCA_027943335.1 Chamaecyparis obtusa | reverse complement strand
ATATATATACGTATTATATATATATATATATATATATATATATATATATATATATATATATATATATATATATATATTATATATATATATATATATATATATATATATATATATATATGTATGTATGTATGTATGTATGTATGTATGTATATATATGTATGTATGTATGTATGTATATATATATATAATATATATATATATATATATATATATATATATATATGATTTGATATATATTTATATATATAAGTATATATCTATAACAATATATATAAATGTATATATGAATGTATACAACTATATATAGAAAAAATGGAAAGAAAAAGAAACATTGAATATAGAAAGAAATAAAAACAAGACTCATTTGAAAGGAAGAAAGTTGAGTTTTTTGTCTGGGTCAAAAATCCAGGGACTACACTAAAACCCATTTAAAATAAGCTATGTGAGATTCATTTACATATCCATACGGAGATTTCTGAACCGAAAATATTGAAATGTTCTTTTAACAACCCAAATTTGAGCCCTATGCTATCATATATAAAAAAGAGCCATAAAAGGAGTCCTATACAAAATTATTGTGACAATCCATACTGAATGTTTTGTCGTCCTTCCAAGATCCCCAACTTTCTCATCCCCATTCAAAATAGCATTAAAATCTCCCCCTAAGATAGAAGTCTGTCCTAGAAAGGAATTAAAAAAGGGTTTATATTTCTCTCCAGACTCTTAATTTCTCTTGAAGGGTTGATGGTCCATACACATTGATTACTATAAATTCCAAGGCCCCACTTGTACTTTTCACCAAGTCCCCCCCATCCAAAACCTACCACCTCCCACCTTTACAAAGAATAATTTTTGCGAGTTCCATAAAATGCCTAAACCAATCAAGGCTCCTACAACCGGTTCGTCCTCAACTTCCCAACCTCCTAATTTCCTTTTCAATCCTACTAGGTCTTCTTCTCCTAGATTCATTTCTTGTAACATCAATATATCTATTTCAAAATTCCTTATAAAGCGCTTTAGAATGTGTTATTTGTTAGGGGCATTGATTCCCCTAACACTCCACGTGATCACCTTCATTTCCCTAAGGGAAGTTCCTTCCCCTTCTCTTCATATAGTGTAGTGATCTTCGCTTGTCCTAACACCATTGCATCTTTTGTTCTTAGCTCATTTAGTGACTTCGTTCCCCTCTTTTTGGATTCCTTAATGCAATCAACCTTCTCTTTTCCCTTTCCTTTGATAGAAATACCTAAGTTAAAAGCCTCATCTTCCAAGCTTTTCAATTCTGTATTTTCTTCCATGCCCCTTGTTGGATTGTTAACTACATTTCGGCCTTCTACTTCCCCTACCCCTCCCTGCCTAATTTCCTCTATTTAAAGCACCCACCATTCTTCTAAACATATCTTGATTACTTCAGGTCAATCCTCTATCCTATTCGATAAGGTCTAGACCTAAGAAATGATTTAGTTCCTCTAGCTCTGCCCTCTCTTTTTCAATAAACTCCTTGTCTATTTTCTCACTGAATTCACCCAATCTTTTCTCTACATTCCATACTCCCTCAAAAACACTCTTTTCTATAATACGAAGCTCTTCACTAACCTCCTTTCTCATCCTTTCAGTTTGATCTAAAATATCTTTTAAAGACTCCTTGTACTGGTCAATACTAATATGCTCTTCCTCTTCTGTCTCCATATCTTTTCCTTCCCCATTTGTGTCTCTGCTATCATCCTTAATATTTGCTTCAAGATTGTCCTTCTTATTTCCTTCTGTCTTCAACCATAATTACATTCGTTTTCAAAAATCTTCCTTCCTCCATTCCTATGAAAGCTCCCATCTTATTACCTATTTTCCTAATAATTTCTTTATTTACTAATTCTATTGGTAAATTTGGAAGCAGGGTTTCTCTTTCTATTTTGAAATTTTCTAAGTTTTTAGGGTTGAAATTGGGCTTGCTAGTCGAGAAATTTAAAACTAAAGCCTTTATATCTAGGTGAATCTTCTTTTAAAAACTTATTTTTTAGATCTACTAGACAAGCAATATATTTAAACTTTTCTGATAAAATCATAATATTTACCTAGATTTATAAGCCTTATGGAACCACTTGGTTATTTGTTCTATTGGAATTCTATAACCTTTCCATCATGCGAGGACTTCGTATTTCTAAAAAAATCTTTCACGATGCTTCAACTACACCATCCCTACATTCCACTATTAGTTTATTTGTTGTATCAATTTTTGGTAACTCCTCATTACTTTTCAAGTGTTGAGTGTTAAGGGTTTTCGTCAACATTATTGATTTAATATCCTTAGGGTTTAGTGTGATGCGGTCTGATCTTTTTAACAGGTGTGCATTGTGATGGATCTCTAAAATTTGTCAAACTTTAGAGTCTCAAATAGAACATCAAAGGGAGATTTGCAGACAAGCCAAGGTCAAAACAGAGTCTTTGGTAGTTGAAAAGAATGATGTTTCAAAGGGAATTGTGGAAGTGGTTGATGATTATGGAGCTGATGCACTCAGGTTGTATCTCATAATTTCATCTGTTGTAAGAGCAGAGCCAATGAGATTTAAGAAGGATGGAGTTTATGATGTGGTCAAAGATGTTTTCCTTCCATGGTACAATGCTTATAGATTCTTAATTCAGAATGCACGAAGGCTTGAGGTTGAAAGAAATGGATAACCATCGTCTGTACATAGTTATACTTTACCTTCTGAAGTTCATTGACAACTTAACTAATATCTATGTACAATTTAACCGTAAGCGACTGAAAAGCAAAAGAGGAAGGTAGCAGAAACTGAAAAAGTGGAGTTGGAATCTTCATTGAATCAATTGAGGATGGTTTCAATTAAAACATTGAAAAAAAACTGACCAACAGAGGCAGACACTGCTCTAGAGAGATTGTTAGCATATAATCGAATCTCATACAGATTTGACAACTCCCCCAGCTCCGAAAGAATGAGACCAAATATATAATTCGAACTCAATTCAAGAAAATTAAGAAAGCTATAGTTGACCAAAGTTGAGGGGATGACACCGCTTAAAAGGTTATTGGAGAGAGACAGCCTGATATGTTTCTGCTAGACAAAGCAAGTGAAAATAATGTTTCATGATATTGATAATGATACGCAGTTGACGCCTTCCCACGTACACCTCAGAGAGAGCTATCACTACATATCTAAAATGTTTATTAAGACGGGGATATCACAACCAGTTAGCCGATGCCGCCAACGCTGGCAATACTGGAATCATTGCATCATCTGCAGGTTTTATTACATTGGAGGAGCGTCTTCATGTTTTAAGAGAAATTGATTTAAAAAAAAATTCTCAGAGGAAACAATGGTAGTTTCTAGTGCCAACGAAAGTGTAAAGGTCATTTCTCATTAAGATACTTTTTGGGTGACAGTAATGCTTCAATGGAAACGCAGCTATTTTTTCCCCCAGGTTGCATAAATTTCCAAACTTATACGATGCAGATTCAGTCGAGAGAACTTGGAATTCGGATACATTGTCGCCTATAATATCTTAGTTATGAAATTTGCACAGTTTGAGGCAAATTCCATTGGAAATGCCTGCGGAAAAAAATGTGGCACCTACTGGGCTTCTTGTTCAGAATATTCCTCTCCATGCAAGGCCCGAGAATCTTCGAATACCGTTTGAAAGGTTTGGACCAATGAAAGATGTTTATCTTCCGAGGAGATTATTCACTTACGAAGATTTAGAAATAATATTATTTTATGTTGGTCATTAGTTGAAAATTAAAAAACATTTGTTTTGTTTAATAAATAAAAGGACGTGACTTTTGATAGTGAAAAGACACGTCACTTTATAAAACCAAGTATAAATAAGGATTTTATAATCTGATAGAAAGACATTCGATAGATTTGGAGGAAGAAGCATTTTTATATATTTTGTATGGAGGGATAAGGGAAATAATATGATTTTATAAATATAAATTTATTTTATTTTAATAATAAAATAAAACATCCTTTGTTATTTATTAAAGGCATAGAGAATTAAACTATTGATGAACCGTCCTTTATAATTATTATTTTTGAATATTATGTGCAATTTAAATATCGGATAAGTGGATACAGTCAGATAGCATCCTAAACTCACACTGAAATAATTTAGGATTGCATAAATATTTGATTTGTCGCATCTTGATTATTGAATTGATTAGCAATATAAATGCTTTGAACATTATAAAGTTGTACGTAAACCTTCATTGAAGTTGACTCTATTACCCGAATAAGCAGAGGCACTGGTCTTTTTATTTTTGAAGTATTGAATTTATATATGAAGTCAGAAAATTTATCAATTCCTTCCTACAAACCTTATTAATCATTACATAACACTTCAATTCATATATTCAGCATTCACTTTATTTTGATTGAGTTCAAGGATTTTGCCAACCGAGGAACTCGCTAGCTTAAATTCGCTATAGAAGAGCTTCGAACCAGGTGATCAAGTTTGAAGTAAAGGTTTACCCACCTAGGTGTAGCGAAGCCTGAAATGCAGGGGAGTTTTGAAGTATTCCCATTCGTTGGCCAGAATTGATTTGGAATTTTATTGGAGAATTGGCAGGCTCTAGGATTTCAAATCTGCAGTTTTGGGAATCAACAGATTGGCGACTCCGTTGGGGAGTTGTTGTAAGAACATTATTCAAAATTTCTAGTGATCAATGAGTTAGACTTTACTAGAGACAGAACTCAGAATCAGTTGTATGATTTTGTCCTTCTTGAGAAGAAGGTGGCGACTCTATTCAATACAATTTTCATTTGGTAGCTCTGCTGAGGGAGAAAGGAAAGGGTGGATAGGTTTATCAAATGTATCAATCATTTGAAAGAAAACCTTTTATCCTAGATGGCATCAGGCCATTGGATTTCAGCAATTTTGATTACGAACCTAGCAAGTTATCTCCAAAACTTTCACAACTTGTGCCAAAGTTTCATGGAGAATGGGATGAGTCTGCATTTCAACATTTGGATATGTTTTATACATTCGTAGAAGACTATGAAGTCGATGTAGAAGATCAGGTGATGAAGTTGTTTGTCAGAACATTGAAGGACGATGCGAGACAGGCTTATGAATCATTACCTACACAATGTATCTCATCTTGGAAAGAGTTTGAAAAGTGGTTCCTATATGAATTTCATGATGCAAGCAAGGAAGATGACATGTGTGATGAATGGTGTGAAGACCAAAGGTGCAAAATGGAAGAGGATCCTAACATGTCTCCACTTGATGTCTTTTTCAATTTGGAAAGATATGAAGGTGAGACATCGACACATTTGTTCATAAGGATGGTGAATTTTTTTCGAGAAGTGCGTTCAGATATTATGCCTTCACAAAAAGAAATAATGAGAAAGGTCAAAAACCTGGGAATCTCATTAGGTGACCTTGATCTAAAGCTTCTTTTTCAAATATTAGAAGAAGATGATGAAGACAGAGAAGAGGACGCTTATGATCAGATTGAACAAGGCCTTGTGCTTGATGGAAATCATAGTAATGATGAAGAAGATCCAAATTACATATCCCCTTTGGACACATTTTTTAACTTAGAGAAACAAGAAAAAGAATCTGCATTACAATTCTTCCTGAGGATGTTTAATATTTGTCAAGAAGTACCTTTAGAATGCAGACCTTCAGCCTCTGATCTTTTCAACAAAATGCGAGAACTAGGTCTTTTATATGATCATCAGTTCCTTACCTTTCTCAAACTAATGAATAATGAACTGGATGTAGAGGAGAATGAATGCAAGACTGAAGTAGGATATGAGTCAAGTGAGGTTTTAGATATGAATGGAGGAGACTCTTTTGGATGGTCTGAAGAAAGATCTTTCCATAATGATACTTGTATGACATCAAATATCAGTGAATGTGAAAATGAGGAAGATGATTTTCTCGGTGTGGAGGAGATTTCAGCCTTGTTAGACATGGAATACCAAAGACATGTTGAGAAGAATGGTCCAAATTTTTTCTCAATCCACCATGGTAAGGATATTGATGGGTCAGCACATGTTCAAAAGATAATAGATGAAGGAGATGATAATTTTCAGGAATCAAATTGTGGAGATGAAATAGAACTGCATAGATAGGAGGAAATTTCAGAAGATAATGAAGATATTAGTCTTGATGATGAAACATTTGATGATCCAAATGAAAGCTCTCATGAAAGCACGCCTGAATTCTCTATGTTCCTAAATCCATTGTTTGAAGAGGAAGCAAATGAAGATATGTCAGAATTTTCTATATTATCGAATCCGTTGTTTGAAGAAGATCCTTTATGTAATGGAATCCATCAGCATCATAATGAAGATAGCAGTCCTAATTTTCAAATTGATGAAACTCATGAAGTGCATTCAAAGGGTGAGATATCTTTTAGTTCATCTTTTGAGCCGGAGCTACAACAAATATGTGAAGACGAGATGGTATCACCCAAGCACAATGGGGAGAATGTGTTGAAGCATGGTTCTGAAAATTTTTGAAATGTCCTAGCTGATCAAACTCTAGGTGAGATAGAGTTTGTACTTCTTGAAGATAAGGTATTCTCCAAGCCCTTTTGTGAGGAGAAAAAATATATGGAATGTAGAGATGGGATAGATGGTGAACAAGAAGGTATCCAAATGAAGAACATTAATCTACAAGTTTGTATGATTAACCAAAATCTTCTATTCAGCAAGGATGACAGTAAACCCGATAATTTATCAAGGGTTGAACATAAATTTGATGTTAAGGATCGCATCAATGAAGCAATAATAATTGTCCATAAGGATGACGTGTGCAATACTACAAGATCAAAAGTGTTATATGATCAGAATTATGTGTTTGATAGAGGAAAGAAGCAATTCTCACTTTTCGGGGGCTGGGGGCCACCTAATTTAATTTTGCATTAAGTTAATTGATCTGCTCCTCTAGAGATAGCCGGAATCTCATTATGCCCACAAGGGGCATATGTCCCCAATAAGAGCCACTAATGGATCTCTAAAATTTGTCAAACTTTAGAGTCTCAAATAGCACATCAAAGGGAGATTTGCAGACAAGCCAAGGTCAAAATAGAGTCTTTGGTAGTTGAAAAGAATGACATTTCAAAGGGAATTGTGGAAGTGGTTGATGATTATGGAGCTGATGCACTCAGGCTGTATCTCATAATTTCATCTGTTGTAAGAGTAGAGCCAATGAGATTTAAGAAGGATGGAGTTTATGATGTGGTCAAAGATGTTTTCCTTCCATGGTACAATGCTTATAGATTCTTAATTCAGAATGCACGAAGGCTTGAGGTTGAAAGAAATGGATAACCATCGTCTGTACACAGTTATACCTTACCTTCTGAAGTTCATTGACAACTTAACTAATATCTATGTACAATTTAACCGTAAGCGACTGAAAAGCAAAAGAGGAAGGTAGCAGAAACTGAAAAAGTGGAGTTGGAATCTTCATTGAATCAATTGAGTATGGTTTCAATTAAAACATTGAAAGAAAACTGACCAACAGAGGCAGACACTGCTCTAGAGAGATTGTTAGCATATAATCGAATCTCATACAGATTTGACAACTCCCCCAGCTCCGAAAGAATGAGACCAAATATATAATTCGAACTCAATTCAAGAAAATTAAGAAAGTTGTAGTTGACCAAAGTTGAGGGGATGACACCGCTTAAAAGGTTATTGGAGAGAGACAGCCTGATATGTTTCTGCTGGACAAAGCAAGTGAAAATAATGTTTCATGATATTGATAATGATATGCAGTTGACGCCTTCCCACGTACACCTCAGAGATAGCTATCACTACATATCTAAAATGTTTATTAAGACGGGGATATCACAGCCAGTTAGCCGATGCCGCCAACGCTGGCAATACTGGAATCATTGCATCATCTACAGGTTTTATTACATTGGAGGAGCGTCTTCATGTTTTAAGAGAAATTGATTTAAAAAAAACATTCTCAGAGGAAACAATGGCAATTTCTAGTGCCAACGAAAGTGTAAAGGTCATTTCTCATTAAGATACTTTTTGGGTGACAGTAATGCTTCAATGGAAATGCAGCTATTTTTTCCCCCAGGTTGCATAAATTTCCAAACTTATACGATGCAGATTCAATCGAGAGAACTTGGAATTCGGATACATTGTCGCCTATAATATCTTAGTTATGAAATTTGCACAGTTTGAGGCAAATTCCATTGGAAATGCCTGCGGAAAAAAATGTGGCACCTACTGGGCTTCTTGTTCAGAATATTCCTCTCGATGCAAGGCCGGAGAATCTTCGAATACCGTTTGAAAGGTTTGGACCAGTGAAAGATGTTTATCTTCCGAGGAGATTATTCACTTACGAAGATTTAGAAATAATATTATTTTATGTTGGTCATTAGTTGAAAATTAAAAAACATTTGTTTTGTTTAATAAATAAAAGGACGTGACTTTTGATAGTGAAAAGACACGTCACTTTATAAAACCAAGTATAAATAAGGATTTTATAATCCGATAAAAAGACATTCGATAGATTTGGAGGAAGAAGCATTTTTATATATTTTGTATGGAGGGATAAGGGAAATAATATGATTTTATAAATATAAATTTATTTTATTTTAATAATAAAATAAAACATCCTTTGTTATTTATTAAAGGCATAGAGAATTAAACTATTGATGAACCGTCCTTTATAATTATTATTTTTGAATATTATGTGTAATTTAAATATCGGATAAGTGGATACAGTCAGATAGCATCCTAAACTCGCGCTGAAATAATTTAGGATTGCATAAATATTTGATTTGTCGCATCTTGATTATTGAATTGATTAGCAATATAAATGCTTTGAACATTATAAAGTTGTACGTAAACCTTCATTGAAGTTGACTCTATTGCCTGAATAAGCAGAGGCACTGGTCTTTTTATTTTTGAAGTATTATATTTATATATGAAGTCAAAAAATTTATCAATTCCTTCCTACAAACCTTATTAATCATTACATAACACTTCAATTCATATATTCAGCATTCACTTTATTTTGATTGAGTTCAAGGATTTTGCCAACCGAGGAACTCGCTAGCTTAAATTCGCTATAGAAGAGCTTCGAACCAGGTGATCAAGTTTGAAGTAAAAGTTTACTCGCCTAGGTGTAGCGAAGCCTAAAATGCAGGGGAGTTTGAAGTATTCCCATTCGTTGGCCAGAATTGATTTGGAATTTTATTGGAGAATTGGCAGGCTCTAGGATTTCAAATCTGCGGTTTTGGGAACCAACACATTGACAAGGTCTTTATGATTGAGGATATTGATAGGGGAATGTATCCTTCCCTGACTAATCTGATTATTCTCTACTTGGATCCTCTTAGAGGGCCTCTTTCTTTGTTCGAGAACCAAATTTATAGAACCTTCCTCCACGAGTTGTAGACTTTGGAATTGATTGTGGTGTGGAGGGATGAAGGGATCTAGTTGATGCGTTCTTGAATTCTTCTTCTTTTCCAAAAGCTTTGATCACCACTTTGTTTTCCTCTTCGTTTCCATTTTGACTTCACACAGCACCATCTGTCTTCATTCTTTGGTTGAGGAAGGGCAGCCCAGTTCCCTCTAAATGGAGATGCAAAGCCCTGAGAAGTGTATTTCATTTTACCATAAAAAATAATTGTTTGTTCAGAATCGCATTATCACAAATTTTTCGATGCAGAGCCATTCACACTTATATTGTTAGTAAAAAGAAGTATTTAAAATTTTGAAGAATAACTTATTTGAGCTTTTTTTTTACTTTATTAAGACTTTATTTTAAAAATTGCATTGGTCAACCAATTTTAAAACAATACTTAAAATTTGTAACATGGTAATATATTATTATATCTATGGATTAGATACGTTTTTTGGTACCATATGTCATTCATTAAATATACATTTAGATCAACTTTATACAATTGAATTTGACTAAAAAAAATAGCATAACTAATTTTATTAATGTGGTAATAAATTTATTATCATATCTATAGTTCAAAGTTGTCATGATAGTGTAGGCATGGATATTAGTGTCTAGATCATTTCAAAAAAAATTTATGTTAAAAAATAATTATTTTTAAATTTTCAAAATTGAAACAACAAATAATATATTGTGACTTATCTTACACAGATTTTTTAAAATATAGATATGCTAGTCTTATTACACAAAAATCATAATATCTTTATTATTCAAACTTCGAAAAAATATAATCCCACACTTTACTAAACCATGTTCATTATTTTGTCCATACTCGTACAGTAAAATTAAGCAGGCAGCGGTAACCAGATGAGATCGTTCTCGAAGATCCAATGGCAGACCTCGATCTTCCCTGGCTCGTGTCCCAATGCCACGAATGCCGCGTGCTCTGCACTCCACTGTGTGGTGTCCAAATGACAGATGGCGACTCCCTCATTTATCTTCTTCTTCTCCTTCATCGACAGCAATGCAGCTTCATAAACTCTAACCTTGGGCACAGCATGGCAGTAATAAACCAGAAACGGAAACAAACTCTGATGGCACGACACCGACCTTGTCATCTTTCCCCCATCTTTGCCCGTGACGGCGCCGACATAAACTTGGCCTCTCGACCCCGCCGTACTCTCTGTGGTGAGGACCTCCACCTTCGACCCCAGCACCGACACTGCAAACTCCGCCATGCCTTCCACCGACCTAACGCATTTCTTTATTTCGCCCTTCACCACCGCCCTTTCGCAGTCCCGCAGCGTCCGCGCCATGACCGCCGCCATTGTCGAGTTCTCCTGAACGTGAAACAGGTTCATCAGTTCCGGCAGAGTCTGGGTAGAAAACGGCAGGTTATTCGCCAAAGAAGCGGGAAGAAACGATCTTTTGGGCATGTAATCCGTGATTTCGGGCATCGGGAGGGTTTTGCCCTGCACCAACATACTCTCTCTGAAGAACTTTCCACTCTCCACGGCCGCCGCTTTGAAATTTTTAGATGAAGTTATGTCGTTCCTGCCATAGTTTTTGTAGATGAATTTGAAGCGGTAGGAAGCGAAGGCCAAGGTGGGAGTGTTGAAACCCTTCTCTTTCACATTGGCATAGTTTCTGTAGATCTGTAAGCTGCCGCCAGAGTTATTTTTTAATGCATTTTCGGTTGCCCTGTTCTGCTTGGGCTCCTTTACCTTTGGGCCTTTCTCATTTCTCAGCGCTGTGAGAGTACAGAAAAGATCCGCTGCTGTGCAGAAGGATGCGATGTGGTCGGAAAGGGTGTGGGTTTTCAAATAGAGAGAAAACAGAGCAAGGGAAGTGGCGTTGAGGGGCGAGACCTTTTCCAGCAAGAAAGCAGGAAGCCGCGCATCGGGCAATGTCCGCCGCCAAAAGCGTAACAGTGAAGCCCTTGCTGCAAACGGCTCACCTCCGCCGCTCTCACACTTTGAAAACTACACAGACCACAAAATTAATGTACCATTATAAACATTATTCGAGCCATCAAAGAACAATCTTGTTTTGGATGCAATTAACTTACAGCGATCGTGGATAAGAGAAAAACCAGAAGGATTGCGCAGCGTGACATCTTACAATCTGGCGATCGTTGTTTTCCACAGCCCCCGCATCGGTGCAATCAAGCCATGAATTTCTCAAGTATATTTGCTGTCCGAGTCTCTGTGCATTACAGATTCGTCACAAGAAGCCAATCAAGGACACAAATTGAAATTATGAAAATGCAGCGGGATATAATCAGGTTGATTGCCCAAATTCAATTTTGGGTGGGTGATTAAGAGGTAAAGAAATAGTTTATTGGGTAGATTGTACAGTGGTGTTTGTACAGAAGTTCCGACATGCCTACGGAATCCCTGTGGATCAATTGTATAAGCGCACTAGTGGAATCCAAGGACTCCATAACTTAGGTGCACCCTTCTTCTATTCAATGATCACAGCGAGTCGGATTTAGCCTGGCAATGGCAACTGTAATATACATACTCTTTCCGTGGATTTTCATTGATTTTTGAAGTGCAAAAGTTTATGTGAACCATTCATTATCATTATCTATATCTATATATTTGTCTTATCTTTTTAGTGGTAACTATAAGTATTTATATAAAATAAAATTATTTTTAATTATTTAATTGGATGAGGTTTGAGAATAACTCTTTAAAAACAATTGTTCATATTTTTAATGAGATAAGTAGGGGTTTGACATGATCTTGAATACTTTACCACATTTGTTATTTAGAAACAATTTTTATTTTTATCTTTGATTATGATTTTTAGAAAAATAAAAATATTGTAAATATATGATATAATATAATATATATTTATTCTCATTTATATATTTTTTTTAAATATTTGAAAACTTATTATGTGTTAATTATGCATTAATAAATATTTAGGTAAACAAATGTGTGATATATTTTCCCTTACAAAATATTATAATTTAATTTAAACATAGTAAATAAATATTTTATTTTTATAATAATAAATTATTTCTAAAAAATTTAAATGTTAAACCTATTCTACCTGACTCCACCAAAACAATAATATTAAAATAGAATTTTTAATATAAATTATTTTATATATTTTTATTATAGATTATAAAATTTTACAAATTTATATTTAATAATTATATTTTTCATTTCTACAATTATGACTATTGAAATAAAATTTTGAAAAAAATTATGATTTTTTTATTAATTAAAAAATAAACTAAAATAAAATTCCTCTAACAAGTATATAATAAATTTTTTAAAATTAAATGACACTAAAATGCTAATTTTATTATAAATTATTTAATATATTACATATTACACTTATTAATAATATTATTATATAAATATAACTATTATAAAATCTTAATATTGTACATCATATATATTTCATTATTAAATATTCAACATGTATATGTATATGTATATGTATATGTATATGTATATGTATATGTATATGTATATGTATATGTATATATATATATATATATATATATATATATATATATATCATTCTAAGATGCGAACTCTCGGAGCGAACTTTGGATGTGGATCTGATTGATGCGACTGTGGACTGTGATGTGGCTTCTCCGTGCATTTGAATTGTGGAGGAGATTTTCTCCTCCACGTGGTTTGCCACTCTTTCCTCGGTGCTTCATTTATTTCGTTTTGTGTTTTTATTAAGCTAGCTGTACTAGTTGTCCGATGGAGTCTAAATCCGACGAAATGAATATTAATGGCCCCTTCCCTGATATCGCTGCTACTCCAATGCCTCAAATTACTAACTTGCCCCCTGCAACTGCTTCTCCACCCCCTGTTACGGCTATCCCGACCCCTAAGAAGTCCTTCGCTGAGACTGTTGCCCCCTCTAACTATGGAGTCCCCTCTACTACACGGTTTCTTCCAGTCGTTAGAAGAGAAGGATCAAACGGAGAAGGTAAGAACTCTGCTCTTACCTCGAATGAGGTTGTCATTTCTCCAAATGATGCTATGTTGAAGGAGATAGCTTTAGAAAAGACCAGATTGTGTGATACTGCTATCTTCTTTGCATGTGTGGACTTGGATAAATGCCCTCCCAGGAAATTCCTTGATGACTGGTTCCATAATCTCTGGAATTTAAAATTAGATCTTAAAATTTCATTCTGTCGCCAGATCCATAAAGGATTATTCGTCATCTTCTTTAGTAACCATGAATCCCAACTGGAAGCCCTAAAAAGGCAATATTGGCTGGTTGAGAAGACCTCCTTCCGGGTGCTCGCTTGGACTCAGGAGGCTGTCTGTGAAGAGGTCCTCGCTTTATCCTGCCCGAGATGGGTTATCCTTAAAGATGTCCCCCCTTTTCTATGGCGATTCCTTCCTCAACTTCTTGAACCCTTTGGTAGTATTATCCGACTAGATGAGACAACCAGGCTTGTATCTAATCTTGATGCCAGAATGCTTGTTTCGATTAAGCCTGGAGTTGATATCCCTCAATGGCTTAACCTTAATATCAATGGCAATATCTTCTCCTGGCCGGTGGAAATCTTTGGAGGATTAAATGCTTGTTTCCTTTGTAAAAAGGAAGGTCACCTTAGGAAGAATTGCCCAATTATAACTAAGAACAAACCTAAATCAAGCCCGATGGAAGCTAATGTTGAACCACCCATTACTGAGGAAACATTGACTAAGCCTCGCACTCATGACACTTCATCTCATAACCCTAACAATAATTTGGATGACTGTGCTGGTAAAAGTAAAGAGGTTATTAAAACTGGGAATACTTCAGTTTCAAACCCTGCTCATCACCCTTCCTCCTCTGTTGTGGCCTCCAATAAATTCCCACCAAAGAACAATAAATTGGTTAATCCCACTACTTCACTTCAACTCGCCATGATCCCTGATAATGATGGTTTTCAAATTGTTAATTAAAAAAAATGTAGGCAGAAGAATGCTCAGCAGCTAGCTTTGGAACAAATCTGTAATGGTAACAGGATTTCCAATCCCTTCTCAGCTTTGTCCTCCCCTACTTTTTTGATTGAAGATGCGCCTGGAAAATCTAATGCTGTCAAGGATCTTGAACGACCCACTCTCATGCTCGAGGATGTTTTGACTCCTGTGATCTCACACCTAGAAGAACATGTGAATATCAACGATCGGACTGATGATGTTACCATGAGCGAGCTCCCTGAAACCAAGATTAGCAAGTCAGAAAATCATAGATCTCTCGACCCTAATCTTGTTGCAGGGCCCCCCCTAATGATAACAAAACCAGTCCCCCTATTTCAGTGCTGAATGAGTTAGATGATAATTCCTTCATCGAGGTTATTTATGCCTAAACGGACCCTGCTAGCCCCTTAATTTAGGATCCTTTGGGTTCCTATATTAATGGTATTTCTGGTAGAAATAACATTCAATTTAGTAGTTTTCAAGTTGATAAGTTTAAAGACGATGATGATATTTTGTTGGGATCTAATACCTCTAAAAAGAAAGGTAGACCCATTGGTTCTAAAAAAAAAAAGAAGAATGGAGAGCCTATTGCTCCCCCTACTAGCTCTATTAACCTCTCTTCATCATGAAGTGTATCTCTTGGAACATTAGAGGCCTTGAGTCTCCTAATAGGAAGTTTATTATTAAAAGATTTTTGATGTGCCATAAGAATACTAATTTTCTCATGTTGCAAGAACTTAAGGCTGTTGATTTTTGCTTAATACTGCTCTTGATTGTATATGGAAAGATGCTACTAAAATTTTCACTAACCACCAAAAAGGAAAGGGTGGAATTGCTTTGCTTATCAACCCCTGTTGGGCAAGATATATCCAAAATATTGGTATCTCTCCTTGTAACCGTGTAGCCTGGGCTATATTTGATTTTAAAGGATCTGCATTTGGTGTTTGCTCATTATATGCCCCTAATGACTATAAGGAAAGGATTTCTCTTTGGAATTGGTTATGTGATCTCCCTAATATCCCCTGGGTTTTTGCTGGGGACTTCAACATGGTTGAAAATTAGTATGATAAAATTGGGGGTATTCCCTTTGAGTGGAAACACCCAGAGAAACCCCACTGGGATCGTCTTAAACAACAATTGAATCTCTTTGATCCTCTTGAAGGCCTTAATTCTGGGAATTCTGGTCTCTAGTTTACCTGGTATAATTTCCAGAAAGGGCTCAACCAAATTTATTCAAGACTTGACTATTTTTATGCTAACTCTAATCATTTCTCTTTCTCCCCCAATCATCTCAACTCTCCTATCCTTGCTACCCCCTCTTCCCTCTCCGATCACCTCCCCATCATATCTAATATTAATCTTAGGAACTCTCTTGACTTCTGTAATCCCTCTAATAGAAAATTTATCCTCAACTCCTCCCTGTTGAAGGATCAGGATGCTCTTACCGCCATTAGAATGGTCAGATCCTTTAACTTGTTTATGCAATTCCCCTCCCAAACTAGGCGCTGGAATATGAATGTTTCCTCCTAGCAAAAATTTTTGCAAACCTTAGGCCAAAATATGGCTAAGGATTATAGAGCTCAGGAGAACCTCCTTAATGAACAGCTTCATAGTGTTGAATGAGAAGTTCAATTAAATCCTATCTCCCCTATCCTTACTGATCAAGTTTCTAAAGCCAGGGATTCTCTGAGGAAGCATCAACATATCAAGGTTAGGGGTGCTTGTATCAGAGCTCGAAAAAATTGGCTTCAATATGGTGATAAAGGATCCAAACTTTTCTTCAATCTCTTGAAACAAAAACATAGTAGGGAAAGAATCGACATAATTGTTACTGGAGATAATGAACTTCTCAGTATTAATGATATTACTGTTGCCTTTGAAATTTTTTATAAATCTCTGTTTACCTCGAAGGATAATGATGCTTCTATAGTTATTAGAGACAATTGCAAAAGAATTATTCCTAAGAGGGTTTCTGAAGTGGATGCCCTCTTTCTTAAATCCAGGGTCTCCCTCCAAGAAATTACTAATGCCATTACCTCGCTGAAAGATAATAAATCCCCTAGCCTTGATGGCCTTCCTGCTGAATTCTATAAGGCTAATATTGATTGGATTGCTAAAGATCTTTATGATCTTTACTCTAAAGCCTATGACTCGGGTACCCTTGGGAAGTCCATTAATATGGGCATTGTTAAACTTGTTCCTAAAGATGCGGATAAAGCCCTCATTAAGAATTGGCACCCTATCACGCTCCTTAATGTCTCCTATAAGATTCTTGCTAAAGTCCTTGCTTCCCATCTTGTGAATATCCTCCCTAAGTTTATTTTCTCCACCCAAACTGGCTTCATCAAGGGGAGATACATATTGGAAAACCTTATTACTAGCTAGGAAGCTATGGAATGGGCCAATTCCTCTAACTAGCATGCTGCCATGTTTCTCCTTGATTTTGAAAAAGCTTACGACAGAGTTGAACGGGATTTTATCTTCACCATGCTCAATGCTTTTGGCTTCCCTAATGAATTCTACAGGTATATCAAGGTCCTCCTTAAAGATGCCTCTGCTCTTATTGAAGTGAATAGGAATCTCTCTCAACCTATCCCCATTTCTCGCTCCATTAGGAAAGGATTCCCTCTTGCCCCTGCTCTCTTCGTTATTGCCTCTGATGCCTTGTTTTACCTTCTCAGAGATGACACTATATCTCCTAAAGTTCATGGCATTATTCTTCCTGATGATTCTGAGCTTCTTAATATCCAATTTGCTGATGATACTTCGCTCTTTCTTAAACTCTCCAATCAGAATATTCATAACCTTACTCAAAAACTTAATATCTTTGAGAAAGCTTCAGGTGTCCGCATCTCTAACTCTAAATCCATCCTTATTGGGTGGAATGAGGAACCACTAGACTGGCTTCATCAGACTGGATTCTCCTAGGGTGGCCCTCATAGAATTGTTAGGTACTTAGGTGTTCCCTTCTCCATCTCCCCCTCCCTTAAGGATATGTGGCTT
Organism: Chamaecyparis obtusa; assembly: GCA_027943335.1. NCBI lineage: Eukaryota > Viridiplantae > Streptophyta > Pinopsida > Cupressales > Cupressaceae > Chamaecyparis > Chamaecyparis obtusa. The sequence goes on along the minus strand of BSBK01011885.1, from coordinate 53,260 downwards.
TGGGTTAAGGAAAGGATTATTAAGAAACTTAATAAATGGGATAATAGAGTGCTTTCCCTTGCCGGAAGGATCCAAGTTTGTCAAAAGATTCTTTCTTCATACAGCATATATTACTCCTCTGCTTGGATGTTTAGCAATTATCAGATTTATGAAATCCAAAAGGTTGTCAGAAGATTCTTGTGGTTTGATGGGAACGGAAAAAGGAAAGCCCATGCTGTCAAATGGAGCTGGTGCCATGCTGACAAAAAGCTTGGAGGGCTGGGATTAAACGATCTCAAGCAGCAAGGGATCTCCCTTGCTGCTAAATGGATCTTCTAGGCCCTTGATGGTCAAGAACCTTGGAAGGTGCTATTTAGAAATAATATTCAATCTAGTGTTCCCAAGCAGGCCAAAACTTGGAAAAATCTCCCCTTTACCGATCTTGTTGCTGGTTCCTTTCTTGTTTTTGTCCAGGGTACTTGGGTCTTCAAGTCTATTTGGAAGGCATGGCAATATGTTCGTGGCCACATTTATAACTCTAGATTTGATAGCAACAATTCTCTGCATGGTGAACGTTCAATTTGGTGGAACCTCCACCACAATGGTAAGCCTCTTGCCTTAACCCAAGGTTGTTTTGCTAGATACTGGCATAGTAAAGGCATTAAGTGCTTTATGGAAATCTTGGACAATGATAACCTTATAAGCTGGCAAGTGCTTAGTAGCATTTTTTATCTCCCTGATTCTCACAAAAGAACTTTCAACATGGTTAAGAATGCTTGTGCCCCTCTTAATCTTCCCCGCAACATTGATGTGGACTCCCATAGATACCTCACCTTCCGGTGGGATGATGGTTCCCTCCTCTCTAAAGTTAAAGCCAAAGACATTTATAAGATCCTTAATAGAGACTCCTCAATTCTGGATCATCTTAATTCCATTTGGTATACTACTATTAACCCCCCTGACTGGCAGAAAACCTTAGAAAGACTTTGGAAGGCCCCTATTCCCCCCAAGGTTAAATGCTTCAAATGGAAGCTCATGCTGGACAGACTGCCTATTCAAACTCATCAAGGTGGCTCTGATACTTGTCTTGTTTGTAAAATGCCTAAAACTATGAGGTACATTTTCTTTGACTGTTCTTTTGCTAGAGATATTTGGATGTTATTTGGAATTTCTTTAACTAATCATGCTTATACTTTTGATATCATTTATGGATATATTCTTGGTCTCAAAAAAGATGCTAACCTTTTTGGCATATCTTATCTTCTTACATCCTTTGGTTTATATGGAAATTTAGAAATGAGGACAAATTTCAAGGTAATGACAGAGCTCTTACTGGGTTTCATAGGAAACTCATATGTTTTAAGATTATTTCGCAGGTTTGTTGTGTGATGCAGCTTGAGAAGGAGAAGATGCAAAGATTTCTCCATGATGGCCATGCCACCATGTTTATCTATGAAATGAAGAATGGATTTGAATGGGCCAGCATTGCGGATAATCGGGCTGCCTTTGATGATGCTCTCAAAAAGTTGCTTAAGGAAATCAGGGATACTAGAGGGCCCTTTTTTGATAGACTTGAATTATTTGCTCGCATCCTGGAAAGGAAGAAAGTTGTTTGGATGGAGGGTGCTCAAGGATGGACCTCTTGGATCGAAGACGATAGTGATGTTCTGCTCTGACTTATATTGGCTCTCTTTTGATGTTTATACTACTCTCAACAACTGTTATTTTCTGTAATGGTCTATCCTACTTTGTACTAGTTATTATGTGGTGAACTTGGTGGGTTGAGGTTTCGCTTCCCCACTCCTCCTCTTGTACTTCTCCTTTTTTGATCAATCGATATATAATTTTTTTAAAAAACATATAAAAATAAATTATGATTATTATTTTATTTTCAAAATTTTTTAATGATAAATTATAATTATAATTAATTATAAAATTAAAGGCAAGTACTTGGCCACTACATGGCACTTTTTTTTAATGAGATAAGTAGGGTTTTGACGTGACCTTGAATACTTTTATCAAAAGATTAGGAGAGAAAATTAGATCATGACAATACAAAAAGTAGCAGGGAAACCAACACCAAACAGTAAAACACTCAACCAACTACACAAATGGACAACTAGGTTTTTGATTGATAGTTTCCTAGCTTTCCATGTTGTGGAGATTGATAGTCTCCTTAGTTTGGGAGTACTCCTAGTTTTTTTTGCTAATTATTAACTAATTAAATATGAACTTATATAGCTTGTTTTTCTCACACAAAAAAAAATCATAGTTTTGATATATCATCATTGATGTCGTGAAAGTTGTACCATGTGTTATATCTATCACAATCTTTCAACAAGATGGAAGTCTATAATAATTTTGGTATAGATGATATACTCTTAATTTTAAAAAAAATAACTTAAACTTTTTATCTATTATCATTGTAAGTGTCTGTTCAATTTGATTGATTCATGTCAAATTTCAATATTGTATATATGTTTTCTTTATATTATTTATTGTATAAATATATTTTATTAATAATTTATTGAATATATTTATAAATCATGATAAAATAAGGGGAAATCATAACATGCTTTTCTTTCCATTCATTTCATTGCAAATTATGTTCTATACCTCATTTAGCTTCAAAGATATAATTTGGTAATTTATTGAATATAAATTCTACTCTCATCTATATTTTTTTTCCACAATAAGAATCTTAGCCCATTCCATCATGTCATCTAAAGTATTAGAAAAACACTATGCACATGCTCAACAATGTTTCTTTCCTTGAAATATCTTTAGTTCTCTAATGGAGCAACACATGATTATTGGTAGAATTAATTTCTCCCTCTACGTGTATACCTGAACTGCAGCGATTATTATGAATTGGTTATTGACTGAGTATAAGCTGCTCACGTTTCCTATAAATCAGCCAGCAGTTAAGGGCATGCTACTTCATATTGCCTAATAAAATGGAGGATTGTAGACCACATATGCAGTCTGTTAGCATAGAATTGTTTGCATGTATTCGGTCTGTTAGTTTATAGTTGTTTAGTTGAATTTGGTCTCTAAAGTCCATTTCAAAATTTGTCAATGTTTACGGTTAGTGGTCCAACATATATGCAGAAGTCTTTGAGTAAGAGTGAAATATGTACTAAAAAATCCTCTATAAATAAGAGGCTAATGTACTAAAAATAATATATAATAAAATTTGTCTTTCTATCTAAAGTAGTAGCTTTGTGTATTCGTATTTTGTATTGTTCAGTTTCTACATTTGGTATAAGATTAGGGAGTGTTATAGTCTGAGATAAGATGTCAAAGAGAAAGAAAAAAATATCATCAAGCTGCATATGAGATCTATTTAGTTTAATAATGAAAAGAGTCTAGAGCATATCTAAAAAAAGAGATTGTAAGTTTGAGTATGCCATAGTTTCTTGTCCATTTTGAAGTTTATTTTCTAGGAAGTATATGAATGTCTAGGTTGAGAGGTAAGGGCCGGAATGATATGGTCAAATGATGAAGCATTGTCTTTAATTTGTGTAAGCAATAGGGTAGGAGAGTCTAGTAAAGTTTGGATCCCTAAGCACCTGCAGTGTAGCTCAATGGGAGGTGTAGAGAAAATATAAAGGTTTCACACCTGAACCTACAATGGACTAGAAATCAAGTTTTTGAGAGCTCGTGGTTAGAGCATCCAAGAGAATGGTGGGATTTCCTAGGTTCCATTTCCTAGGTAAGAGATTCATTGTTGGAAGAAGTAATTTCTCCCACTCACGTTTGCCACAAATATTCAAGCAGTTGAAACCATAATTTGCACATGTCCTATTTACCAGTCAATAGTTGAAGACAATTTCCAGTGCTCTCCTTAATAAATGATGGACTGTGTCTCCACCACTTCATGCAACAACCCACATACAGAGTTAGATAAGATTGAAATTTAATTTAGCTTTACTAATTTTAGATGAACCAGAAGTTGTAAAGTCCTCTATGAATAAAGGCTATGTAATCACATTAATCAACCAATAAAGTTAGTTTTTAGTGCAATATTGAACATATTTGGTTGTGCTATTTTTTTTTGTCTTTCTCTCTCTGCTTTCAAAGTGGTATCAGAGTTGGGTTGGGCCCAAATCCCTTAGAGGAGAGCCCAGAATCCAGAATTATGAAAGTGATATGATATTAGTTTGTCAATTGTTGTAATAGTTAGGAGTCCACCAACTAGAAGGTTTCTTAAATTTGGAGAAGTTATCAACCATTTGAAAATGGTGTTGAAGTTGATTGTTGAAGATCAAAGAGGACTTGAAGCAGGGAAAGTATACATAAAGATTGAAGATTGCATACACAGAGAGTGGATCCGTGTAAGTAAAAAGTTATTACAACCAATGCAAGTGGAGTTGCCAATGATAAGAGGGGAAGAAATAAGAAAGAAGATGTAGTAGTTGTTTTGAAAAAGATGTCAAAGTAACAAGGTTTGTCTACACAAAGAGAACTATTGATGGATTAGTTAATAAAGTGATAAAGGATATCACGGAAAGGTAAATCGTTGAAGTAGAAGCACAATCAAATGCACGAAGAAGATAAAGAATTATGAAGAATTGTACAGTAAAATAAGGAAGTTGCCAGAATTTCTTGATTGAAGTTATGAAGAATTGTACAACTTAGTTGGAGCAATTTTAGAGAAAGACATCATTGATAAAGAAATGATCTCAAGATCTTAGAGAATGTTTGAAGTCACTATGCAAGTAAAAAATTTAAGAAGTTTGAAGACTTATGATCACAGAACATTAGTGGTCAAAATTAAAGGGGAGTGTTAGTAGAAGTAATTTCTCTCACTCATGTTTGCTAAAAATCTGCAAGTAGTTGAAACTGTAATTTGCACATGTCCTATTTGCCAACCAATAGTTGAAGATAATATCTAGTGTTGTCCTAAATAAATGGTGGACTTTGTCTCCACCTCTTCATGCAACAATCCACGTATAAAGCTAGATAAGATAGAAATTTAATTTAGTTTTATTGTTTCAGATTCTAGAAGTTGTAAAGCCTTCCATAAATAAAGGTTATGTAATCACATTAATCAATCAATAAAATTAGTTTTTAGTGCAGTATTAATGAATATACTCTCTTATTTTAAAGTGGTATTAGTTGGGCCCAACTCCCTTAGGGGAGAGCCCAGGATTCAAAATTATAAAAGTGATATGATATTAGTTTGTCAACTGTTGTAGCAGTCAGAAGTCCACTAGCTGAAAGGTTTCTTAAATTTGGAGAAGTTATCAACCATTTGAAAATGGTGTTAAAGTTGATTGTTGAAGATCAAAGAGGAGCTGAAGCAAGGAAAGTATAGAGAAAGATTGAAGATTGCAAACACAAAGAGTCGATCTATGTAAGTAAAAAGTTATTGCAGCAATGCAAGTGGAGTCGCCAATGATGAAAGGTGATTAAATAAAAAGAAGATGTAGTAGTTGTTTTTAAAAAGATGCCAAAGCAACAAGCTTTGTTTGTACAAAGAAAACTATTGATGGATTAATTGATGAAGTGATAAAGATATCAAGGAAAGGTAAATCGTTGAAGCAAAAGCGCAATCAAGTGCACAAAGAAGATAAGGAAGTTTCCATAAGTTTTTGATTGAAGTTATGAGAATGTTTGAAGTCGCTATGCAAGTACAAAATTTAAGAAGTCTAAAGACTTGTATATGATCACCAAACATTAGTGGTCAAAATTAAAGGGGAGTGTTGGCAGAAGTAATTTCTCCCACTCACGTTTGCTAAAAATATGCAAGCAGTTGAAACCATAATTTGCACATGTCCTATTTACCAGTCAATAGTTGAAGACAATGTCCAATGTTGTCCTTAATAAATGGTGGACTATGTCTCCACCTCTTCATGCAACAGTCCACTTATAGAGTTGGATAAGATAGAAATTTAATTTAGTTTTATTGTTTCATATGCTAGCAATTGTAAAGCCCTCTATAAACAAAGGCTATTTAATCGCATTAATCAATCAATAAAATTAGTTTTTAGTGCAGTATTGAATATATTTGGTTGCGCTATAATTTTGTTGTCTTTCTCTCTCTTCTTTCAATGATACCCAATGTCCATAATGAACCCATGTGAAATGAACCAAGTTTGTTACTTTTAAAATTAATAATATCAATGATATTTGATTTAGGGGCATCCAAGGTTAAGGCAGGGCATTCTCTGTCCTCGGTGAAACTGCATGGAGTGTTAGTATTTTGGCCGGTGTTACTCGGTTACAGCCTTGATCGATGGTCTTGGTCATTGAAGGAAGCTCGGTCACTGAAGGAACTCGGTAGTCTCTGGCGCTCAGTGAAGTGTTACTCGGTCATGCTTGCTGTGCTCGGTCGACACTAGTGCTCGACGATGCTTGGCGTGCTCGGTTAATTTACTGTCGCTTGGTAGTTCCGATTTATCGACTGGAGTTCTGTGTGATTTGTTGAGCCGGGGTAAGTACACAAAGATGGGGGACCAAAAAGGGGGTATAAGATGCCACTTTTTTCCTGAAATAAGCAAAATATGAACTTCAACAAGAAATTGAAGATAGTTAGACTCAAAATTTTTAGATGCGACAAAAATAAGAGTTATAATACTCTGAATCTAGTTCCTAAACTACTAACTTATTTTGAAAATGGTGTAGATTAAGGCCATCAAAAAGGGGGAGCACAAAAAGTGGTCCTATTTTTTGTCCAAAAACATAACATAGCGTCTGGTGTGCTGCCCCTAAAATGTTAACTTTTTTTTGAATTTTTTTAATCGCTCCAATGAGAAGTTAGCTAACACCACGTAGTTTATCCCAGATTTTTTTGGTAATTTTTTGATGAATGTATAATTTTTGATGAGTTTACGAAGTGCACACATCCTGAAAACATGAAATTTCTATGTGCTCCCCCTAGAAATCATTTAAAACTAATCAAAAATCAAATTTTCTTTTTTTTTAAAGTGTGTAGAATGGAGTCTAGTTTCTAAAAATGTAACTTGTTGCAAAATTCGATAAACGAGCTAAAATCTATGCCCAAAATACTGCATGTTGATTTTTTACAAAAAAATGGACATACACACAAAAGAAATTAGAGTTGAAAAACTTAACATAATCAGAATTCAAAATAAATTATATGCTTAGATAGCTAACAGAGAGATCTGCAATATCACGTCGTTTGATTTTTACATTCTTGAGCCACGAGTGAACCTGACGAGGAGCACACAAAAAAAGATGTCATTTTTTTGTATGTCTACTGGAAAACATGTCTTAGGCCTATTTCAATCGTCCAAGCCTTTGGGTTGGATCTCCAAGGCAAATCCAAGCCTTAGGATTGGTAAATTCAAATGCTTTACAAAGCGCACATGCCCTATAGGGCATGCGCAATATGTAAGACATAGATTTATATAGTGATGAGAAATAGTCAAAGTGAGAGAGAGAGAGAGAGAGGGTCATTTAGACAAATATAACGTGCATAATATGTAAGACAGATTTATATAGTGATGAGAGAGAGAGAGAGGGTCATATATACTGATTTTTTTAATTTCTTATACTTTAAGTTATATTTGTATAAATTATAAATTATAATGCTTCTAGGATGTCTGGGATAGGTTCCAGCTTCATAGGAGTTAAGCTGCAGATTCTAGATTTGAAAAATTCTAGACTTAGCCAAATTTCAGGATTCAGCAAGCCTTCAGCAGGGTTACCTCCCACAATCCATCATGGATTTCTAAGGTCAAACTAAAGCTGGCAAAAATATTCCTAAAGGGTTTTAACTCATTTTATCACAAATCACTTGGTTTTGACCCCATCTCTATGACAGACTTAGCTTATCTCTCACCCAAATCTCTCTCTCTCTCTCTCTCTCTCTCTCTCTCTCTCTCTCTCTCTCTCCCTCCCTGATAAGGGAGGGAGAGAGAGAGAGAGTAGATAAGGGGGAGAGAGAGGGTGATGTGTGTGTGTGTGAGAGAGAGAGAGATTTGGGTGAGAGCTAAGCTAAGTCTATCGTAGAGATGGGGTCAAAACCAAGTGATTTGTGATAAAAACAAGTTAGAACCCTTTGGGAATCCTTTTCCATCTTTAGTTTGACCTTAGAAATCCATGATGGATTGTGGGAGGTAACCCTACTGAAGGCTTGCTGAATACTGAAATTTGGCTAAGTCTTAAATTTTTGAAATCTAGAATCTGCATCTTAACTCCTGTGAAGCTAGAACCTATCCCAAACATCTTGGAAGTATTATATTTTATAGTTTATACAAATATAATTTAAAGTATAAGAAATTAAATAAATCAAACTTATACTTAAATGTTATATTTGTATAAATGACCCTCTCTCTCTCTCTCTCTCTCTCTCTCTCTCCCCCCCCCTTTATCACTCCCTCTATCCCTTATCTCTCTCTCTCTTTCTAGTTTTTCATAGCATGCATGCGCTATGTAAGAATATGGATTACACTTGTGGCTTTGCGTAGGGTGCACAGGGGGTGGAAATTTTGGGGTTTTTCTTTGCATATACCCGCTAACTTGGTGAATTTATTGTTGGTAGCCATTGTTATGGGCCGACATGCTGAATTAAATGTTTGTATACATTTGTAAGCTGAATTGTATGGCATTTAATTTTTTTTTTGGGGGAGTTAAGGGTTTCATCTTGCCAACTTGTGGTTGATGATTAGTATTTAAGGAGTTCTTGGGTAGATGTTTAGGGAAGGACTTAGAAGACCTAGGATATCAGATGTGAAGCTTGTGAGTTGAAGTTAGCAAAGTTGTGGAAAAGTTCTTGATGAGCTTGTAGATCAGATTATAATCTGATAGTTGTTTGTAGTAGAGCTAGGGTTTGCATACTGATATGCTACAAACAACTATCAGATTACAATCTGATCTGCAAGCTCATCAAGAACTTTTCCACAACTTCACTAACTTTAGCTCGCAAGCTTCACATCTGATATCCCAAATCTACTATGTCCTTCCCTAAACATCTACCCAAGCACTCCTTAAATACTAATCATCAGCCACAAGTCGGCAAGATGAAACCCTTAATTGCATCAATATTTATCTATACTAGATGAATGAATTGAATTGTAGATCATGGTTTATTAGATTTAAGATCATATTCATCATTAATTAATAGAATAGAATTTTTTAATCATCTTGATAATCACATATAAAATTCATAAAATAAAACATCTCCAATAGAACAAACTCCTTTCCTTAAACGTGATTTCTACAAAATCTATAAATAAGGCAAACTGTACAACATGGTTCTGCTATGTATGTAAATTTATGCCATCCTTTACCAACAAGATAGCTTGTAGATGTATCACCCAAATTTATCCTTCCAATTAATTTATTTGTAGCAAGTAGAATTTGAATCACATACCATATAAACAATTAATATAAAGTTGGGGAGTTGATCTATCTTTATACCAAAGTATCACCATACAAAAGTGTACAGGTGCATATATACACCATCTTCAAAAAGTGTGACCTAAGGTAATCTGCAATTTGGCTTGTGTTAGGAAATAACAAGACTCCAAGAGCTTAGACTAGCATTGAAGAGGTTCTTAGGAACAAAGTTATAACTTGACGAAAAACTTGATCTCAAATATATCAACCATAGTCTTAGCATAAGGACAAAAGTAACATAGATTATATGTGACTTGTAAGACATTTAAATATTTGAAACTACTAAACCCCATTTGATTGCTAGCTATCGACATAAGTCTATGAATGTTATTGATCCCACATCACAAGTCACCCAACATACATAGATATTTGTCCCACTAAATATCATAAGATAACTTATTCCTTTCTAAATTGTGTTAAACCGATTTCTTATATATAAGATCTAAAGACATTAGTTCTTGAATAATTCTATATTTGATACTATCTCACTTAAAAATTCTAAATATAAAATTTATCCTCTAGTATATCCTCTATTAAGGATATAGGAATTCTAATACCATCATTTGTATTTACAAAATGGCTTAATCAATTAATATAATTTCTCTAAAGGGTATGTCCAAGATCATGAGGGGCCAAAAAGTGGCGATGTGAAAAATATTCACTTTTCACTCGTCCAAAAGCGCATGAAAATGCTTGTTGACTTTTTAGTAGGCCTGGGTGTCAGTACACCTAGGAAAACCTGACACCAAAGCACAATCCTTATCGGGTACCCGAAACTATCGGGTACCTGAAACCTGTGGCATAAATCAAAACACACGGGCCATGTTTATCATTTCTCTCATTGTTTTTGGTTTGTAAAATGGCTCCATATATTTGATACTCAATTTTTTTGGGTATCTGATTTCCCCAACAATGAATTCGACTCCGCAGTATATACGGTAAGTAAATTCTTTGTATATTTTAATTATTTTATTTCATTTTGATGCTAAATATAGTTTTTTTGGCTGAAATAGGGTTTTGTATTTATTTTTGTAATAATATATGAAATCAAATTGAAATTTAGATTTTTTTTTAATTTAATCAGGCATGGCTGACAACAATGAAGAAAATAACCCTCCCACACCAAATAACGATCCCCAAAACAATCCCCCATCTCAAAGCCCTCGATCATTAGAAGATTTGATACAAGATAATTTGAACACAATACGAGGCTTCCAAAACACATATCATAATATACCTACATTAGGTCTCATGCTTTCCACCCTAAATACTATTGTTGAAAACATTGACACACTCATGCGGCAACATAATGCTGCTCTTCATTGGCGTGATGATATGCACACCCAATTTGATGGTGGGCTTGACCATGATGGGATTGCGGCTCTTAATATAACTAAGGAAGATATAGCCTCCCTTTTTGTGAATCCTAAAACCAGATTACAAGTTGACCCCAAAAATCCCAAATTATCAATAAAATGGTGCACAAATGAAGCAATGCGTACACACTTTTGGGATTGCTGGTGGATGGTTTTTGATAAACCACCCCATAGCAATTTGGAGCTCCCTTTCTATTTCATAAAAAAATGTATGCTGAGTTTGTGCTTGGTCACAATGTTAATTATTTTAGCATGAGGCCCAACATGGACGTAGGCAGAGGAGCTCCTCATACTAGGCCATTTTCCCAGTGCAAAAAGGCCACTACCTTCATCACCCCCACTGATGTCACACCCGCTCCTCTAGTGCAACATCCCGATATCATTGTAGAGGCTGCCTCACAAACTATCAGGGCCATTAATTTGCTGAGTGATCAGTTGACCATGCAGACCAGGTTAGTGTTGCCTCCTGGTGTGGATGATGTTGGCGCATCAACATCTCATCGGAGTTCACATGTATGCGAGCCCCATATTTGCATTATATGCAAGAATATGTGCCTCAGACCGCTTACTGATGGTGATACATATTAGTATGTTATTGATGAGGAGGATATAGGAGATGTAGTTGCTGAGGCTACAACACCTCATGGAGCATCTACATCTCATGAGAGTGCTCAGGAGGTGTACGTAGAGCCATGGAATCCTGTTGATACGGTAAGAGTAAACATTATAAATAAATTTGTCACGTGACTTATTTAATTTAAAAATAATTTATTTATTTAGATTAGTTTTAATGATTGCATGCACTTATGTATATATTTTTTTTCCATTTATGTTTAGTTGATGATAGAGGAGGAGTTGAGATAGGTGGATGACTCCACACTTTCGGTCATGTCATTTGGCCTTCATGCCTATATGGTATATTATAAATTATGTACCCATTAGTTTTTTTTATATCATTTGGTGTACATGCTTAAATCTCTATCAATTAGAGAAATAAAATTCATACATTTACTAATATATTGTCATCTTATTGTACTCTTGTAGGTTATAGGTGATGTTAGTGGGGGGCACGAGGGGGTTCCTTCATCAGGTGTTGTTGACAAAGGAAAGGTAATTAATTGTTTAAGATTAATTATGCATGCATATGTATGCCACTTGTGTGTAGTAATAAATATTTTACTTGCACTTTATTGTATAGGGTGTGGCTCTTGATGATGTCCCAACATGAGTTCGGGAGCCTAGACTGACAAGCATCTCTATTCGGAGTGATAGCCTGATTGAAAGTAGAGTTTTACAAGGGGTTATTTGTATTTTCTAACCTGGGTTGTTATGATGAAGTACATTTATATATAATTGACAATATTTTTACTCTCATAGGTTACTCCCAGTGTGAGGGAGGGCCCACGAGAATCCTTCATATCTTTGTTGACCCAGCCCACTATTCCAAAGGAGGGATCAACAGATGTAAGTTTTAATTTTAGTTCAATCAATTTGTAATTTTATTATGCTATCATCCTATTTTGTAGATTTATTACTCTATGTGGCACCACTCTACTAATCTCATTATTGAAAATATATATTTATAGGTTGGAGTTGGTTATGGTAGCATTGTCCCTTCGCTACCAAAGACATATGTTAGGACACTTGATCATGGTAGGTGATCGAGAGGCCAGGTATAGATGTTTGTATTCAGTTATAATTTTAATTAAATTAGTGTTTGAATTATGTGTGTGTGTGTGTGTGTGTGTGTGTGTGTGTGTGTACAAATCATATAAATTAAGCAATCTAACTTGGTTTTGAACTCATTTTTGATGCAGGATCAATCAAAGCCAAACACTTCTTCAAAGAGGCCACATTTTGATGATCCCCCTATGACATAGGATGTAGTTTTAGTTTTGTGGTCATTTAGAGATGTCACTTGGCACATTTTGAGATGGTATATATGCCACATTGTACACCTTGAAACATTGATTTTGTAGACATTTTGAAATGGCATGTGCCATATTTGTATATGGAGATACTTTTGATACATTTGATACTTTCTATATATAGAACATGTTCATTTTTATGTTATATTTGTGTCATCTTTTGTATACATATTTATTATTCATGTTTATGGAATTGAATGGTGAAGTTATATCTTGACAATGATTATCATTATGATTTAAATTATATCTTGTTGAAGTTACATTACAAAGACAAGTGTTGATATTATACTCTATATACCCACTCTACTACATCATAGATCCCACAGCCCTTAACCCAACTTGTAATCCCACTTGAGCCACTTAGTACTACATTTTTTCAATACTATGTATATACTCACTATGCATATAACTCATCATATTGGGGTTTACTAAATCCACAGAGAAATGTAGCGCTTATGCTGTTAGGTCACTTGGGTCGAGTGTGGTAGCGAGTGTTCTAATGACTCCATGGGTGGAACGGGGTTATCACTGGAATTTACTCAGACAACCAGAGCTGATGGAGTAGATGGTTCAATGCTAGAATAGATGGTTTGAAAGATATACTGCTAAGCTACTTTTGACTGACCCTCACTGTAATTTTTGGCATCGACTGAGATCGCCTTACCAAATGCAAATGAAGTCGAATCGCCCAAAATCGAGAGAGGTTATTATAGACCTCAGAATCAAAATCCCATAGCCCCTAATGGTTTTTCAATACCTCTCACGAGGTTTGAGATATGAGACTCAGAAGATCATTTCCCAATCGTGCTTAATGCACTTTGGGGTCACTTGGGTCGAGCATGGTCGCGAGCGTTCCAGTGACTCCGTGGGCCGAATGAGGTTGTCACTAGCATTTATCTGGAGCAGATGGAGCAGATGGTTTGATGCCAAGATGGACAGTTTGAAAGATACATTACTGAGCTACTTTCAACTGACCCTCACTGCAAGTTCTGGCATCGACTGAGATCGCCTTGCCAAATGCAAATGAAGTCGAATCGCCCAAAACTGAGAGAGGTTATTGTAGACCTCAGAAACATGATCTCGTAGCCCCTAATAGTTTGTTAATACCTCTCATGAGGTCCAAGATATGAGCCTCAGAAGATTGCTGCCCAATCATGCTTAGTGCACCTTGGGGTCACTTGGGTCGAGCGTGGTCGCGAGCGTTCCAGTGACTCTGTGGGAAGAATGGGGTTGTCACTAGAGTTTACCTGGCCAACCGGAGCTGATGGAGCAAATGGTTTGATGCTAGGACATGTGGTTTGAAAGATACACTATTGAGCTACTTTCAACTGACCCTCACTGCAAGTTTTGGCATCGACTGAGATCGCCTTGCCAAATGCAAATGAAGTCAAATCGCCCAAAACTGAGAGAGGTTATTGTATCATCTTAAAATGGAAGCACTTCCATGATAAGAACATTTAGCCCTCCGAATAAGTGGTTTGGGGTCATGTTAAGCACCTTGATTAGGTCTTTGCATGTATTTGGCTTTCTCCCTGCTTTCCACTTCTTCTTGGCACTTGATTTCTTCATTCTAGGTGAAATTAGGATAGGATCTTGAGGATTCTCCTTAATTTCCCACTTCCATGGCTCTATTTTCTAGGTAGGATTTAGAAATAAGTCATCCCAGCTTTCATCATAGTAATCATAGGATTTTATGTCTATCCCTGGCATTCCATCCTGATCTGATTTCATTTCTAGGTTTTTGGGCTTCCCCAGGACCTCCTGACCTGGCTTTGACTCAATCTAGGCCCAGGGTCAAATTTGAGGTTGATCCTAACTAGGTTAGGATCAAGGTGAAGCTTGAATAGGTCAAGTCCAACCTCAATATTTCCCCCCTCATTCAAATTTCCAGAATCCTAGATTTCCAGGCATTGAGCTTTCGGGATATTTATTTTCCCGCCTCCAGGTTGGCCATTTCAAGTTTCGGGATGGTAAATCCTCTAATTGCATTTAATCTAGGTATATTTTCTAAAGGTTAGGACCTAATTGGGATTTAATTCTCCAAGGTGGCCCCTCTAGAGGATTGTGCCCTAGTTCACTATAAAAGGAGGCCTTCCTCTCTCATTTTCTCATCCATTATTCACATCACATCTCATCCACAATCAAGCAATTGCTCTGAAACTCTCAAGCTCTCAAGGTGATCAAGTTCAAGCATCCATTCAAGCATTCAAGTCCTCTTCTCCATCCAAGTTCTCCAATGAAGATCAAGGATTCAAGCATTCAAGCCATTGAAGGGATTTTGTTCAAGCATTCAAGATTCATCATTGAAACCCTAGATCTAGCCATCATGATGATGTGATCTTCCTTCGAGATCCTTTTTTCATCTTCAAGATCCATTTCATTCTTCCTTCAAGGTGGATTCCAAGCATTCAATCATGGAGGTTTGATTTACATTTATTATTTTGTTCAATCTTTCATATCAATATACTTATTTACATTCAAAATACAATTGCATATCTATTGAATTGCATAGCTTCATTGTTAGATCCTTTTCTACTACTTGCTAGAATTCCTATTTCAATTTCGATATTAAGGTTAATTCCAAACCGGGGTTTGACCAAGGCAAACCCCTTAAACAAACAACAAAAACCCCCATTTTCTTGTAGGTACAGGTGCAAAATTTTGGATCTAAGAGTGAATTTGGATACCCTTTTCAGAAAACTTCCAAGATCTACGAACAGAATTTGAATCAGACTTCAAATAAAGAATGTAGTATTTGACCTTTTATGAGGGTCAAACCCGACTTGAGCTCATCTTGGAGAAAGATTTCTGGGTTTTCTCTGTCTCAGCATTTCCAGTCTAGAATAGGTTTTAGAATTGCCCGAAAGTACACATAGACATCAGAATTTAACATTTTCCAAATCTGCCCTAATTTGAGGTTAGTATTTGTATTTCAATTATTCTATAGTTCAAGCATAAAATTCCTTCAATAGGGAAATATTGGATTTTCTCTCTCTCTCTCTCTCACTCTCATATTCTCCATAAATTGATTCAATTATGTATTAACCTCTTGGTTGATCAAATTGGATCTCTTCTTTGGGAATTTGGGTTAGGGAATAGATCTCATATTTCCCCTTCCCTTTACATTTGAATAGAGTTGAATCCATTTTAACCCTATTCATTTTGGTGAATGCGACGTGCTTACTCTCTTTATTTTTGGTGTTAGATTTCCCTTTGTCTTATTGTGTGTGTTCACCTTCACTATTCATTTTGGTGAACCCGACATACTTACTCTCCTTTATTTTGTGGAATTAGATGCCCTATTGTGTTAGATTTTAGATCCTTTCTTGCATTTAGATTAGATCTAGTTTATGCTCTTGCATTTTAAAATTCAAAAACCAAAAAACAATTATATATTCAATAAAATCCAAAAATATTTCTTGCATTTCATTTTCTATGGTGATTGTTAAGATGCTTTGGTGTGTAGTTATGTTCTTTATTACTCTTCTTTTAGCATCTCTTTATAATACCTATGATTTTTATGAAAGTATCATTCACTTCATTATGTTGATGACCCTTCACTTTTCTCTTGCTTATGCTTTTGTGAAGTTGACCGACACTAGTCTGCCTACATTTAAAACTTTTGTTAGAGATTTATGTGGTAGCCTTATTCATCTTTTGGATTATGTGAAGAATTGGGTAGATGACACATCATCTCCTAATATTCCTAATCCTATCAATCCTAATCCTAATCCTATCAATTCTAATCTTAATCCTAATCTTCCTATTCCAATACCTAATTCTCCATTTGTTAATCCTTGCTCTTCCCATACTTATGATGGGATTCAAGCTATCGTTCAAGATGTGGATGTGCAAGATTTCTTCGATTTACCTTCTCCTTCGATCCATGATAATATTAAAGGAAAGGGTAAAGAAACTTCTTCAAAACATATTATCCCACCTTATGCAACCTTTACTCATGAGCATGATAAACAATCACCTCCCGTAGAAGCTTTACATAATATGTACACTACTGGATATAATATGGTGACTAAACAAGGTTATTAAGGTTTAGGGCTAGGCATTAATGAGCATGGTACTAGATTTCCAGTTCATATGCCCCCTAAACTGAATATGTATGGTGTTGGGTGTTCAAAATCTCAAGTTAAGGTAGGTGATGCTAAACATCGTCCTCCTCTCCCCACACCTATCCTAAATAACTCTACTACTCATCAAGAAATTGCTAAGAAGGTATATGTTGAGCTAATGAATTCCAAGAAAGAAATCTTTAGACTTATGCCGATAGATGCTCTATATAAATATAAATCTCCTTTTCATTATAGTAACAAACATTTACTTGTTGATTGTAAACATTTCAAGTTATATGTTAGAGAAAGAGCTACTTTAGGAATTATATCTCACTCTCGTGCAGTTTTATAATTCCTTCATAATTTTGATATAGGGGATTCCCCTCCTTTAGATATAATGTAGATGTTCTTTCCCTCTTGTCTCGAGATTGGGGGGCAAGAGGTGTATCTTCATCCAGTCTCCTAGGATCCATTAGGTCTTTTATTGGGGTCTTTTATTGGGGCTTAATTGGTATTCTTTCTCTCCTATTTTTCTATGGTTTTGCATTATGTTTTTGTAGACACCTAAAAATCCTTTAGAAAATAAAGTATTTTTATTTTCTAAAAAATCCCCGATGACATCATCATTTATTAATTAATTAATTTTTTAATTAATTTATTTATTTTTATGTCATTAAATCCCTTTTTCTTAATTAAAAATATTTAATTAAGAAATCCCTTCCAAAAATGTTTAAATCTTATTTAAACATTATCTCCTTTTTATTAATTATTTTAATTAATAAATTGACCAAAAATCCCAAAATAAATAATTTATTTATTTATTGCCCAAAATTTGGCCAATTTCCTTTAGACCACTAACCTCTTCCAAAATCTTCTAATTCCTTCTTAATCTCGATTAAAAGGCTAATCCCATCTTTTCTAACCCTAATCCCAAGGCCAAATATTTAATTAAGATTAAATATTTAAATTTTATATTTATTGAAAATATTTCAATAAATATTCCCAAAACTTAAGCTTTTGGAATGAATAAACTTTTATTCCATAAAACCAAGGAGAATTCTAGACTCTTCTAGAATCTTCTCAAACCCAACCTCTTCACCCATCCTAATCTTAAGATTATCCTAATTCCTCCCTTAACCTTGTCACATTCTCTAAACAAGGTTAGCCAAACTCTTAAGCTTACCCCAAAGTCAACAAAGAGGGCTTCCCTTTTTGAAATGCATTGAAGGCATTTAAGGCCTCCTTATCCCTCTTACATGCATTTATGGTGCATTTAAGAAGCCCCTCACCCCTTTCTTACACCCTTTGACCTTAGGCACATTTCCAAAATTGTGCACATTCCTTCCATCTTTCAATCCAATGCCCTTGTGACACTTGTCACAAGGAGGTGATCCCTAAACTAGCACAATCCATGTGCTCCCCTTTGAATGAATCTTGGCCTCTCTTAAGGATTTCAATCCTGGCCACTCATTCTTCCTTCCCAAATTCTATAAATACCCCTCCTTTCAAGAGCAAAATCAATTAGCTTACTTTCATTCTCATGCACTGTTATGATGCCATTTTCATGTTAGATCTTAGCAAATCATTCTAATTTAGTTTACTTTCAAGCATTTTTAGCTCATCATAGCTTAGTAATAATGGATTAACATAGCTTTTCTTATTGTTTTGCATAGCATAGCATCATATCACATCTCTAATTTGGTCTAAAATCAATCTTAGATTCTTCATCATGTAGCTTAATCTTCATTAAAGCATTTTTGGATCCTTGAGGCCTTAAGGGAAAATCAGGTGTTCTATACCTATTTTTGTGTCATTTTGGGGTTTTCATGGATTTCAATCCATCTTAGAACGCATTATAGTATGCTCCAAGTGCTTAGAGAGCACACCCACATCCCCCTTATCAGAGCAAATCAAACAGTGCTTGGGTGCACCTGTTTCTGGCTCAATCTGAGGTGGCTAGCTTAGAGTTTCCTTATTTTTGTTTTGATTATATGCTAGATTAAACTCTTAATGTTTGATTGATTTGAGCCTTTCAAAATAGATAACAGGTACCCTCGAAATCCTTGCTCACATTCTGGCACGCCCGGTGGGACCAAAACCACAATCATTTTGATGAGATTATACTTTATATTCTTGTATTTGCAGGAAACAAATGAAATGTCACCTTCAAGCAATTAAATGTCGCCTACAGCAATTAAATGTCGCCTTCAAGAAAAGAAATGTCACCTTCATGAAAAGAAATGTCACCTACACACAATAAAGTCACGCCTTCAAGCAATTAAATCACGCCTTCAAGAAATCATATCACGCGTACAGACACTATTTTCACACCTGGTTACTGGCAGATTTTTGCCAGCCATAACTTCTATTCTACCTCTACTTCTTTTGTCGCCTGCATGTAATTAAATCACACCTTTGAAGAAAGACATCACGCCTTTGCATAGTTATCTGTCGCCTGTAAAGGTACAGAATGTCACTTGTAAGAATGAAATATCGCCTCTGCACTTTCCAACGTCGCCTATAAGCTAGACAATGTCGCTTTTTGGTGTTTTTCTATCTGGGACTAGATTTATTTTTTATTTTGCAAAAGGTCAAACTCAATCTTGAATGAAACTAAAGGAAAGAACTTAGGTCCTAAAGTGTCATTGTCATTTTGAAAATCAAACCCAATCTCGAATGCACTAAAGGGAACGAACACTCTATTCCCTCTCTTGTTTTAGATTTCAAAAGCAAGTAAACGAACACAATCTTGAATGATCTAAGGATAAAACAAAGCACATTTTCAAAGTTCCTAAATCAACTCGCAAATATCAATCTTGAATGCCCAAAAGGAAAAAACTTGTAAACGCTCAAATCATTTACGTTTTGAAGAAAAGAACAAATCAAAATCTAAACATGTGTGTCTTCATTTTCAAAAGTTCAAACATCACTTAATCAATTTGGAAAAATGAACAAACTTGCTTGATGTGCATCTAGGAGCTTTCATTTTTTGTAAATCCTTGTTAAAGTAAGCAACGTAGAACATTTGGACTCAGACAAGTTCACTTGTTCTACTTTTAGCGAGGCCTGTCCGGGGAGAAAAGCGCTTCCTCCTCGGAGAATGACCTCAAACCGGTATCCCCCCCCTAGCCGGTATATAAATAAAGTGAAGGCAAAAAGTACTCACTTACATCTCCTAATCGCCGGGCGTCTTGTGCCAAATACAAATGTCTGGGGAAAGGTAAATATTCCTCCCCCAGCGTTGTTGGCTAGGATCTTAAGTGAGTCACAGGCGGTCAGCATAACCAGGTATGGAGACTTCACGGAACTATTAAAAACCTAATAAAATAGAGGCTACCCTATCTACATCCGAAAGTATCAAAATCCTTGTGCAAGGACCGATTCCAAGGGGTTTACCGGGTCGCCTCAAGATTACTCACCATTTGTATTCCCTTCTGGGGGATACCAAGCTGTGGGCAAGCGATTTTGATACTCACCTTCCTCAGGTAGATCTGTTTGAAGTGCTTGACAGTCAAAGACTCTGTGAAAACACTTGTTGAAACATACAGTTTCAAAGCTTTATCAAAGTCAGTCATCCTGTTTGTATCCCGCAAGGTTGCTTTGCCCTTTGCGGAGATTGCTTTGTCAGAAGTCTTTTTAATTTATCCTTTGCCACTTGAGAAAATCAAACCAATCAACAAACTTGGTACTCAGAAAATCTTGCAAAAATCAAATATCCAAAGAGCCTTTTGTTCTCGAACCAAACCTATCAGAATTTTCCCAAAGATATGTCCAATTTGATCAAACATCCAAAAGCCAAGTTGCCCAAATCCAAAGATTATCAAGAGAAGAAAGTTGCAGAGAGGAACCTTAAAAGCCATCAATCCTTTGTCCAAGCAACCCAAGCAGAAGAAAAATATCAAGAAAGGCTTGATAATATTGGCTATAATGCAAGAGTCAAACAGTTTGCCTACCATTTCTGAGTAAACCATCACTACATCAACCTTGAAAGAGAAGATTAGCTGGATCCATCACATGTCCATTCTACCTTCAGATCTCACAATCTTATCTCAGCAGTCCGTCATCCTAGCTTCATCTTAGTTTCATCCCTGCATCTTCACCAAACCTTAGTTACATCCTAGAGTCCTTCTTAGTTGCATGTACCATCATTCTCCTAGCAGCATCATAGATCATCCATCCCAGTCGCATCTGCATCATCCCTTTAGAAAGAGCATTATTCCATCATCCTCCACCATCTTTTCATCAGCAATCCACCATCAGAATCCCATATCCTTCATCCAAAATCCAGCATCCATCACCTAAATCAGAACCCACCATCTTTTGTACCAAATCCAGAGATCCAAAATTCACAAACACTTAGTGTTCAAAACCTTTGAGTTGTTTCCATCCCTTATCCTAAATCAGAAAGCATCCCCTTTTTGATAGAGCATTGTCTAAAGGAAATCCAACTTGTCCTTGCACAGCCTCATCATCTTGAACAAGAGATTGGCTTGTATTGATAAGCATCCAGTTAACTGAAGATCATCAGTCTATCCTAGGTTGGCCCAAATCCTATCACCGATCCTCCATCATGGAAAAATAACAACTCATTGTTGACACTTAGTAATCTTCCACCAGCATCCCACCAATCCTCCACCCAATCTTGACCCAAATCAAAGCATCCCACCAATCCTCCATCATCACCAAGCTTTTTTACCAATTTACCACCATCTCCCACCAATCTTCCACCATCCTTGATCCAAATCCGAGCAGTTCATCCATCCTTGCATCGCATTCTAGAAATTCATCATCCTTAGAAGTTCCTTAAGCTTGCATCCACCATCCTTTAGAGTCCTTTAGGAAACATCTTGCATCCATCTAAGCATCTGCATCTCCATGCTTGTCGAGACAAGATCTGGATCTAGGAAGCGAAGGCACATGAATCCTTATCCAATCACCAGCTCATCTGATCCCAACATTTTTACCAGTGCAATGGTAGCCTATGATCCCCAAATACAAACTGGAAATACATGGGATGATCCCAATATCCCCTCAGCTCCTTTGGCAATAGAAACATTTGTGAATCACCCAGAGAATCCACCAGCAGTCAATACACTCATAGCCCAAAACCAGCAGAGCATGTTCACTAATTTGGCACAAAGGCATACTCCCATTCTGCCATATCTCCATCCTCGTATTCCCATAAGCACTATCCAAATCCTAGCACAAGTATACTCTCCATTCATCCAACCATTCCCTAATCCCACCTTGCAAACATCTCAAGCAAACTCCACCATTCCCCTTCTTCTGCAAGGAAGCTTCGCAAGCCCCGTAACACAAGCTGTCACACCATCTGCTCCATTCCCTATCACAGGTACTTCATCATCTGCCATGGCCTCCCAAGCTCTTGCACAAAACCAACACTTGTCACAAAATCAACTCCCACCTCTTACACATCCATTTACACAAGCAGCTCCATCTCCTTCCACACCATTCTTTTCAGGAGGGATGCAATCATCCTTCCCCCTTGCTCCACAAGCTTCAACATCCATACCATCTTTCCCAGGGTCAACACAATCATTTCCCCCTTTCACCCAACAAACACCAACATCATCTATTCCGGGGGCAGCGCAATCGCTCCCCTTTCCTCCTCAGCAAGCTTCTGCATCAACGTCACCCTTTTCATGGGGAGCGCAAACATTCCCTTCCTTTCCCCCCCAACAAGCATCTACCCAGGCACAAGCCCATCAAAATGCCTTCACCACTGGGATGCCTTCCATGGGCTTTTCCAATCCACCATTCATATCCCAAACTCCCATCACATCCACCTTTCCGGCATCCGCTGCAACACAATTCCCACCACACATTGGCTCTCGTTGGGGCCTCACTCAAGAAGAAATGAAAGCTTGGGGCATACCAACCCATTCTCCTACATCTATGTTTGGAAACCAACAAGCCACCTCCTCACAAGCAGCACAACAACCATCACAACTTCCACCAGCTTCATCCTTTGCAAACTATCCATTCACAACACCTAATGCCTTTCAGCAAGTTCCTGCACCTCAGCAGCAAAGTTCATCCCATTTTGCAAGTTATCTTGCCCAGCCACCCTTTGCTTCAAGCTTCCCCACATCAAATTCACCCTTAAGCAATGCAGGAATGCACCTGACCTATATTGGTCAACCACAGAGCCAAGTTCAGCAAGGACCACCTTACCAGCAAGCGGTGTCATTCCACCAACCTCCCCCACAACAAACCCCTATCATCCCCCAGCAACAGCAAGCTTCCTCCTACCAGGTGCAGCAACAAAATCCCATCATCCCACAACACCAGCAAGAAATCCCATATCCATCACCACAATATCCCCCTATGCCACATCGGCAGTATCCTCCCCAGCAAGCATCACTCCAAGATCCGCTCCAATATACCTATCCCGCTGGGCCATCTCCATATCCCGCTCCACAATACCCACCTCAAATGGGAGTACCTGCTCAAACACTAATCAATGCCGAGTGGGAAGCTATGTAGAACGCTCTTAAAGAGCTCCAAACTAGTACTGAGAGCAAAACCTACAAGTTTGAAGAGGTGTGTCCTTACGATCCATTGCCGCTATTCCTTTTCCCAAGCACTTTGAGACACCTAAGTTTGATAAATATCGAGGGAAAGGAGATCCAGTCAATCATGTTAAGGAATTTTATATGGCATGCCAAGAAGTGGCTTACAGTGATAACTATCTCTTGCATTTATTCCCCAAAAGCTTGGGAGGAACAGCTATTGAGTGGCTCTATAAAATACCCAGTGGGACCATCACAGCCTTTGCTGAACTCTCTGAGAAGTTCATCAACCACTATGCCCACAATGTTGAGAATGAGTTGACCTTGTTAGATCTCTGCAACTCAAAACAAAAAGATGGAGAAAGCCTAGCAGAATACTTGCAACGATGGCAGAACCTTACCACCAGGTTATCATACCAACCGCCAGAAAAGCATTTGACCAAAATCTTCATTGATAACCTGCATCCTAAGCTATCCCACTTCATGCCGATGAATTGTCTCCAAACATATCAAGATATCAAGAGCAAGGGGATAGGTATTGAAAAGGCCCTCCTAGATGAATGCACAATCTGACACTTCAAAAATGATGCCCAAAAACCCAACAATGATAAATCCCGTTACTGGAATCATAACAAAAATGTTGTTACTGATGGAGCCACTGATACCAAGCATGTCCAATTTGTTGTAGCTAGTCCTCCGTCAACTCCTGCATACCAACAACAACAAGCGCCCATCCATCAGCAACCTCCTCAAGTCCATCAACAACCCATGCAACAATATCCTTCTCAGAATAATCAGCAGAATTATCAGTAGCAAGCCCATCAAGCCTATCAAGGTAACCCAAACAATCAAGTCAATGCCATCAATATTGCTCCCAAGCAGAAAAAACCTAGAGCTCAAAATTATCCAAAGAAGACCTTCACACCACTAGGTGAACCTCTAGATGTTATCTTTCATCGGATGGCCAAGGCCAACTTAATTACATATCCACCAATTCAGCCAGTTGATGATACCACCCCCAAGCCTGATTGGTACAAAGATCATGAGTACTGTGATTATCATTGTGTCAAAGGACATACTACCCTGAAGTGTATGAGACTCAAAAACTATATCCAAGATCTCATTGATCAAAAAGAGATTCAAGTAGATACACCTGCTCAAGCCTCACCAAATGCCAATTTACAAATTTATCAGAATGTGTTCCCACAACACAATGCTAGGAAGAATCAAGCTAATACCAATCATCCCCAGAATCATGGTAAAGGCAAGCAAGAAGATCACACTACTGCCTACATCAACTATGATAAATTTGTTGGATGTATAACCCAAGTTGAGCCCACAGTCAATACCATCCATGTCAGAGGAGCAGACAGTCAATGTGTTGTTACCACTCGTAGGGGTCGAATAACTATTGCTGGTGCCCGTCCAAGGCCAGTACAAAATGCACACAATGCACAGTACAACCTCATAGAACATCTTGGGAATACACCAGCCCAAATATCTATCTTGGACCTTCTCCGCACTTCACCTCTCCATCAAGAGATCCTCGACCGAGCTCTCAAAGAAGGACATGTCCCCACAGACATTAACACCACCCAGTTTGAGACCCTTGTGGGACATCTTTCCGCAGCTTGTGCTTTATCCTTCAAACCATCCGACATGCCAGTCGTTGCACCGGACCATACTCTTCCTCTCCGCATTGCCGTCATGGTCAGAGACTTTGCCATCAAACGGGTCTTAATAGATAATGGCTCAGCTCTAAACTTGTGTACTTTAAAATTCATTCAGCAGATTGGGTTCACCCAGGCCAATATAGCACATGAAGTGATCACTATCAAAGCCTATGATAACTTGGAGCATACCTCAGAAGGTACCATTACTTTGCCCATTCAGCTGGGCCCAGCAACACAAGATACTATTTGCCATGTTGTTGATCTTGACCTACCATTTAATATCCTCCTAGGCCGACCATGGATTCATTCCCTTAAGGCTGTACCATCTACTTACCATCAGTGCATCAAATTTCTGCATCAAGGCACTGAGGTTACCATCCATGCTGACCCCCAACCCTTCGCATACTGTCGTGCGATGGAAGCATCATTCCCTCACTCCACTCATTGTCCTGGAACTAACATTGGTACTTCTATTGCCAGCTCATCCCGATCCCATTGCGATCCAGAAACCATTCTCACCTCCACCCTCTCTTCCGTCAAGATCAATAACCAGGGTTGTGGTGAATATAGCCTACATGATGCATTTGCCGTAGGGGCCCTTCCACTTGATCCACATACTCAAGGGTGCCCAAATCACCAAAGCAAGCCTATTGAAGAGCATCATGAAATCAAGAAAATTAGATCTATGACTTTTGAATCCCATGGCAACATAAACAGTCAAGAGATGGATCCTGACATAAATAGGTGGTTGTATAAAGATCCCCCATCCCCTGACACTCAACTTCTTGGCTATTTCAAAAATAAGTATCCAAAACAATATAAGTATACCACTGAACAATGGCATTATCAAGGCGGTGGTCTAGGGCCACAAGAAGGCGGCAACCAATATCCCATCACACCATCAAAGAATCCTGAACATCAGGGTCTTGGTTTTAATACCCCTCACCTGCATATACAAGGGCCCAATACCGCAACTGGGGGCACCAACATGACTAGCGTTCCCCTCTTAAATAGCCAGGATGACCTCATAACGATCGAAGACATCCCTGAAGAGAAAGAAATCAGATCCTACGATGATATCTTTGACGATGACACCCTCCTGGGGACTTCTGTCCTCCAACAACTCACCATAAATCTCATAGAACTTCCCCTCACCCACCCTGAACTCATAGACTGGGACCAACCAAGCATTACACACATCGATGAGTTCCAAAGCATGGAAGCACTCCTAGAATTCATGGGGGCATCAGGCCCACAATCAGTTCAAGATTCAAAATCGTCTCACATCTATAAGCTTGACCCAGAGGGATACTTTGGGGAAGAGGCAAGCTTTAGCTGCAAAAGAGAAATAGAAAGAGTAAAACATGAGTCCTTATGTGAAAACCCTTCTAGGGCACATTCTGATTCCAAAAAAGTAAAAATAAAGAGCGTATCTTCTAGTGAAAACTTGGCAATTCAAGCCCTAGAAGATGAAGACTTGCCTCTTCCTCCTATCCAGGATTACAGACCTGAGCAATCACCTATCATCATAGAAGAAACCAAGCCAGTCAACTTAGGTACAGAGGAATGTCCGAGGATCACCTACATTGCAGCCAACATGACAGAAGGTGAAGAAATGGCTTTCACTGTGCTACTTCAAGAAGCTACTACAAACTTTGCATGGTCATATGCACACATGCCTGGGCTTGATCCTAATCTTGTCGTTCATCATCTAGCAGTGGATCCTAATGTCAATCCAATAAAGTAGAAGCTACGCAAAATGCATCCCAAAGTAGCTCTATTGGTAAAATCAAAACTAGAAAAGCTCCTAGATGCAAAGATTATCAGAGCTATAGATTACTCAGATTGGATCTCCAACATGGTACCTGTCACAAAGCCTTCAGGAGACATCATAATATGCACAGATTTTAGGGACTTGAACAAGGCATGTCCTAAAGATGATTTCCCGCTAACTAACATAGACATGATCGTAGATCTTACAGCGGGCCATGAAATGTTGTCACTAATGGATGGATTTTCATGCTACAATCAGATTCATATAGCAAAAGTAGATCAACATAAAATAGCATTCACTACTCCATGGGGCACCTTCTGCTACAACATGATGCCATTCGGGTTAAAGAATGCAGGAGCCACATATCAGAGAGCGATGACAGCAATCTTCCATGACATGATCCACAAGATCCTAGAGGACTATGTGGATGATATTCTTGCAAAATCAAAGACACGCCATGGACACCTTGACATTCTTGAGAGTGTGTTTGATCGCCTGCAACACTATGGGTTATGGCTCAATCCAAAGAAATGTGTCTTTGGTGTTACATTTGGAAAGCTCCTAGGTTTCATAGTATCGCGACGAGGCATAGAGATAGACCCCAAGAAGGTCAAAGCAATAACAAAGATGCCTCCACCAAGAACACTCAAACAGCTCAGAAGCCTACAAGGAAAGCTTCAATCAGTGCGTCGGTTCATTTCTCAGTTAGCAGACAAGTGCCAACCTTTTACGCATCTCCTATGCAAAGACACAAGCTTCAAATGGGATCCCATATGTCAAAGAAGCTTTGATAAGCTCAAGGAGTATCTTGCCAATTCTCCAATCCTAGTACCACCAATTCCAGGATGCCCTCTCATACTCTACATCTTAGAAACCACTACAGCACTGGGGGCACTCTTAGCTCAGCATGATGATGACAACAAGGAGAGAGCCATCTATTACATCAGTCAAACTCTTGTCGGATATGAGCTTAATTATTCACCTATGGAAAAAGCATGCCTTGCAGTGGTCTTTGCCACTCAAAATCTTAGACATTACATGCTCAGTCACACAATCAAGCTCATTTCAAAGGTGGACCCCCTCAAATATCTACTATCAAAGACAACTCTCACAGGCCGTATGGCAAAATGGGTCATGATACTCAGCGAGTTTGACATCCAGTATATTGATCGCAAAGCAATCAAAGGGAAAGTCATTGCCGATCAGCTAGCAGAAGCACCACTGGTGGATGCCTATCCACTAATCATGGAATTCCCTGATGAACACTTATGTGTGATCGAAGAATAACCCATGTGGAAACTATACTTTGATGGCTCCTACACATCACATGGATCAGGGGCAGGAATCCTATTCGTCACACCTCAAGGTGACTACATCCCAACATCATTCAAATTGGGATTCCCATGTACCAACAACATTGCAGAATATGAGGCACTCATCTCAGGTCTCAGAACAGCCATTCAGTGGAATATCACAGAATTACAAGTGTTTGGAGATTCACAACTGATTATCAAACAAGTCCTAGATGAATATCAGACAAAGGATGACAAGTTGCTACCTTACAAAGAGATGGTGGACAAACTGAAAGAGCATTTCCTACATCTACAGTTCACATAGATCCCAAGACTTCAGAACAAAGCAGCAGATGCAATGGCAACCATTGGATCCTTATTATAAATCCCACGCGACGCATCATAGTATGAATTCCTAGTCGAGCAGCTACATACACCAGCTTATGAGAACGCCGATGCAGAAATGGTGTGTGTCTTGGTTGGTCCTCAGTCCCCATGGTACCACGACATCCACGCATATCTAAAGAATGGTATCATATCTCCCCATCTCACCAATAACCAATGCCAAAACCTTATTCGTAGAGCTTCCCGCTACACTCTTGTAGCCAACACCCTTTATCATCGCGGGTATCACAATATCCTCTCTAGGTGTTTAGATTCAAATGAGGCCATCCTAGCTTTACAAGAGGTTCACGTTGGAATTTGCGGTGCCCACACGAGTGGCATGGTTCTAGCTAAGCAGTTGCTTCGAGTTGGGTATTATTGGCCAACCATGAAACATGATGCTTGTGAATTTGTCAGAAAATGTTTACCATGTCAGCAGCATGCAAATCTGATTCATGCACCAGCACAAGACTTGCAGCCCATTGCGCCACCTTGGCCATTTTCATGTTGGGGCTTTGACCTTGTCGGCTTAATCACTCCCCTTTCCTCGGATGGACACAAGTACATAATAACTGCCACAGAATACTTCACCAAATGGGTTGAAGCGATTCTGCTCACCCTAACTACTGGCATCCAAATATCCAAGTTCATCCTTTACCACATCATCTGCCGCTTCGGCATACCATCTACCATTTTCAAAGACCATGGCACACCTTTTGAAAACCAGCATGTGGATGATCTGTGTGCCAGACTCCACATCCATCACCGTTTCTCCCGTCTATATTTCCCTCAAGGAAATGGCCAAGCTGAGGCAACCAACAAAACTATCTTGAAAATCCTCAAGAAGGTTGTCAATGATTCTGGTCGTGACTGGCACCTCCAAATCAATCCTGCCCTTTGGGCCTACCGCACTTCCTATCGCACTCCCACAGGCACCACCCCATATTCCCTTGTATATGGTGCTGAAGCCATTTTGCCGATCGAGGTCGAGCTCCCATCATTGCGAGTCTCCATGAAGAACTACACCACTGATGAAGATTATCGTGTAGCCTGTCTCACACAGCTAGACCTGTTAGATGAAAAGAGACAGCAAGCATATGATCACCTGGTTGCATACCAGAATTGACTCAAAAGGAGTTATAACAAGAAGGTCCATCCTAGATAGTTCCAGGTCGGTGACACGGTTCTCAAAGAAAATCAGAAGGTCCAAGCAAATCGTGAAAAGAAAGGCAAGTTTGAGCCTACTTGGCTGGGCCCCTATGTGGTCACCTCATGCTTCAGCTTCGGAGCTTATCAGCTATCTACACCAGAAGGAGAGCCTTTGAATGATCCAATCAACATCATACATCTGAAGAGGTTCTATGCCTGAACCAGATCCTACATATTCAAAAAATCCATAAAAATTGAAAAAAGCAAAAAGCAAAAAGCAAAAAGCAAAAAAGCAAAAAAGCAAAAAAGCAAAAAAGGAAAAAAAGAAGAAAAGAAAATAATCGTCCAATGGTGAAAACTTGGCAATTTAGGTGCCTTGGACAAGTATGTTGGTGAAAACCTGGCAAACAGGCACCATACATAATGGACCGAGTCATTATCTATCAAACTCCCATCCCCCATCCCACCATCTCAGTCCTTTTTCTCCCATCCCCATCCCCATCCACCATCCCCCTGCATTCCTTTTTCCATCAACCTTCAGCAACACCACAATTCCTCTTGCACATATCTTGTACCATATCTTGTATCCACTCTTGTATATCTTGTACACTCCCCTGTGTCGCGCCATCCTTCCTGTATAGCGAGATCTTCCTATCCCCAATCCTGAGCTTTTGTACATATTCATTGTATATCTTTTCCCATCTATTGTACATCAGTCCTTGTCAGTCCCGCAAGAGCATTTTATCAGAACACTTTGTCCTACCCAGCCTTGTACTTCAACAACATCACTTGTCGACTATTCTTGGTCACCGTGATTATTCTTTGACTTCATCATTTGCCAGCAAACAACAACACTCATTCTCTCATCAATCAGCGGGTCCTTGAGGATGTATCCTTCCTCCTGTCCGATCTAATCTTCCCCCCATCAAATCAGTCAAATCAAATCTCTCTCCTTGGCAAAGGATGTCTTTTTGGAGTTATCATTTTGACCTTGGATTTTGTCCTTTGGGTCTTGTTAATCTTTTACAGCTTCTCATTGTTCTCTCCTCAACGTCACCACGATCCTTTATATCATGGTGTGCTACGAATGAGGATAATCTGGGGCAAGGTCTTTTGATCTTTTGCTTCTACCTATGAGTCAGTCGTGTGTTTGTGGTTTCTTCAGCATCATTTCCACCATGCCTCCTTCGGGTTTCATGCGTGATGCTGGGGCAACCCTACGTGTCTTTTTAGCGTCGGTCCTATGCAACACTGGTGACAAGGCCTCGTGATCCCAGTACCTTGGCAGGTCTCTAGCATTGCTATATTAAACTAGGTTGTGCTCTCCACATTTGCACTTGGAGCTTCCCTATCTCCCCTGCATCTTGCATCATATAGATTAATCTTGCATCCTCATATAGCTGCCTCCTACATTTTGCATTCCATCTCATCTTGCATTCGCCCATCTTTGCTCTTGGAAGCTTGGTAATTTATCTCCCCTGCTTCCTCAGTCGTGCCTTCTTTGTTTCCTTTCGAGAAAATTCCACAACATTTCCTCGCGTTATTTTCTCGAGGGGGTACAACCCCTTATTCCTCCAAATTCTAGCCTTGGGCATCTTATTTTCTTGTCTTTGACGCCATGCCACTTGCGGCATCGCATCAAAGAGGGGCAAAATGTAGACACCTAAAAATCCTTTAGAAAATAAAGTATTTTTATTTTCTGAAAAATCCCCGATGACATCATCATTTATTAATTAATTAATTATTTAATTAATTAATTTATTTTTATGTCATTAAATCCCTTTTTCTTAATTAAAAATATTTAATTAAGAAATCCCTTCCAAAAATGTTTAAATCTTATTTAAACATTATCTCCTTTTTATTAATTATTTTAATTAATAAATTGACCAAAAATCCCAAAATAAATAATTTATTTATTTATTGCCCAAAACTTGGCCAATTTCCTTTAGACCACTAACCTCTTCCAAAATCTTCTAATTCCTTCTTAATCTTGATTAAAAGGCTAATCCCATCTTTTCTAACCCTAATCCCAAGGCCAAATATTTAATAAAGATTAAATATTTAAATTTCATATTTATTAAAAATATTTCAATAAATATTTTCAAAACTTAAGCTTTTGGAATGAATAAACTTTTATTCCATAAAACCAAGGAGAATTCTAGACTCTTCTAGAATCTTCTCAAACCCAACCTCTTCACCCATCCTAATCCTAAGATTATCCTAATTCCTCCCTTAACCTTGTCACATTCCCTAAACAAGGTTAGCCAAACTCTTAAGCTTACCCCAAAGTCAACAAAGAGGGCTTCCCTTTTTGAAATGCATTGAAGGCATTTAAGGCCTCCTTATCCCTCTTACATGCATTTATGGTGCATTTAAGAAGCCCCTCACCCCTTTCTTACACCCTTTGACCTTAGGCACATTTCCCAAATTGTGCACATTCCTTCCATCTTTCAATCCAATGCCCTTGTGACACTTGTCACAAGGAGGTGATCCCTAAACTAGCACAATCCATGTGCTCCCCTTTGAATGAATCTTGGCCTCTCTTAAGGATTTCAATCCTGGCCACTCATTCTTCCTTCCCAAATTCTATAAATACCCCTCCTTTCAAGAGCAAAATCAATTAGCTTACTTTCATTCTCATGCACTGTTATGATGCCATTTTCATGTTAGATCTTAGCAAATCATTCTAATTTAGTTTACTTTCAAGCATTTTTAGCTCATCATAGCTTAGTAATAATGGATTAACATAGCTTTTCTTATTGTTTTGCATAGCATAGCATCATATCACATCTCTAATTTGGTCTAAAATCAATCTTAGATTCCTCATCATGTAGCTTAATCTTCATTAAAGCATTTTTGGATCCTTGAGGCCTTAAGGGCAAATCAGGTGTTCTATACCTATTTTTGTGCCATTTTGGGGTTTTCATGGATTTCAATCCATCTTAGAACGCATTATAGTATGCTCCAAGTGCTTAGAGAGCACACCCACATCCCCCTTATCAGAGCAAATCAAACAGTGCTTGGGTGCACCTGTTTTTGGCTCAATCTGAGGTGGCTAGCTTAGAGTTTCCTTGTTTTTGTTTTGATTGTATGCTAGATTAAACTCTTAATGTTTGATTGATTTGAGCCTTTCAAAACAGATAATAGGTACCCTCGAAAGCCTTGCTCATAGTTTTTAATCATCCATAGAATATTTCAAGATAGCTTTTCTAAGACATTTTTTTTGCAAAGGTATCCCTTGTCTCTATCTCTGGGGGCAAGGTACCTCTTTCTTTCTCTTTGTCTAGGGAGCAACTTTCCTTAGCTTAGTGGTATTTATTTATATTGCAATATTATTTAATCATATTGACAGATGTTTTGACTATGGATAACCTTCTTATATGAGAAGTTGTTGCCCTAAGACATCACTTCTTCTCTATGTTGCAAATTATGTTCTTTATAAACTCTTACCCTTGCTTTGTGTTGGAGTTATTTCCCTCATTCCAAAGATTCCTCTTCCTCTTCTTTGCAGGGGGCTTGATGATTGAATCTTTGTTCCCACCTTTGAAAGTTGATATTTTATCTAAAGCACTCCTCTTTGGTGGGGGTCATGCTGATAAGATCTCTTTCTTTGAGGATCCTTTTTCCATGAGTGACATATCCTTTTCACGATTATCTATATTCTTGATGTAGGGGTCAATATCCCTCACTAAGGATATAGTATACATTGTTGTTGAACAAGATATCTCCTTGCCTTGTGAAGTAGGTATCCTCTTTCATCTGTGTCCTACACTTGGGGGGCAAGGATGCCATCTCCTTCTTTTCTGTCTTTCCAGGATTCACCTCTTTCCTTGGTTAAGCAGTATTTATCTATTACGTGACATCCAATCATACATGAAAATTTTGGTTTGCGTTGAGGATTTTTTCCTTGATCACAACCTATTTTG
This sequence comes from Chamaecyparis obtusa, assembly GCA_027943335.1. Lineage (NCBI taxonomy): Eukaryota > Viridiplantae > Streptophyta > Pinopsida > Cupressales > Cupressaceae > Chamaecyparis > Chamaecyparis obtusa. The sequence continues at coordinate 19,810 of BSBK01011885.1, read as the reverse complement.
TTGTTTGACATTGGGTTTCCATGGTTGATATATCTCTCACCTTGGAAATTGAATAGTGTGCTATCCCTCATAAGGGTTACTTTATTTTCACTTCTTGCATGATATCTCTTTACATTCGTCCCTTCCATGGCCTCATAGGAGTTGTGACCTTCTTGGCTTGGATTGGGTGTTGTTTGTGGATATTGTCTTAATGTTGAAGAAGGCTTTATCCTTGTTCTTTTCATTCCTTAACATGACAAAATAGTATGTTTTTTCCATATTAAGGAGGAGGGCATATATAGGGCCTCCCTTGTACTATAGTTTTTTATTTTTACATGCTAAATCTTGGAAGGTAACACACATAAGTTGCTAAATCTTGAAAAGACATGCATTCGTATGCTAAATCTTTTGAAGGTAACGCACATAAGTTGCTAAATCCTGAGGAGACATGCATTTTTCAAAATTTTCAATATGCTAAATCTTGGAAGATAACACACATAAGTTGCTAAATCTTGAAAAGACATGCACCTATATGCTAAATCTTGGAAGGTAACACACATAAGTTGCTAAATCTTGAAAAGACATGCACCTATATGCTAAATCTTCCGAAGGTAACACACATAAGTTGCTAAATCCTGAGGAGACACTCATTTCATATTCATAGTGATATAAGAAGGTGGATCTATGGGTATTCTAGAAGCCATCAGAAGATGCATTACATTTGCAAGCACATTTTATGGGCGAACCTATTGGGCTCTCCCTCTAGGGTGATTCATGGTAAGGTGGGCATCTTACTGGGCAAGGTAATCACTTTCTCTTTTCTCTCTTTTTGCTTTCATGCTAATAGGATGGGATCATGAAGCTATGTTATTTATAGTGTTGCTCTTGTCTTTCTTATGTAAACGTTTATTCTTTTATGATAGCTTTCCAAATATGATATTAGTATGAGAAATATTTCTTAGCGAGGTTTCTTATGCTAATTGATTTGGGTTGTTTAGTACTAACCCTTGTTCTTTTGACACCCTCATAAATATATGTTGAGTTAGAATCCTTAGTCTGGGGGCTTGTGTCCTTAACTAAGTATTATTTTATCTCATTGTGAATCCACTAGGATCTTCTCTTTCTTCTCCTTTACCAAGAGTTTGCATCGAGTCCATACTCTTGCTAAAGTGGGGGCTTAATGTATCATCTTAAAATGGAAGCACTTCCATGATAAGAGATTTTATCCCTCCAAATAAGTGGTTTGGGGTCATGTTAAGTGCCTTGATCAAGTCTTTGCATGTATTTGGATTTCTCCCCGCTTTCCACTTCTTCCTGGCACTTGATTTCTTCATTCTAGGTGAAATTAGGGTTAGGATCTCAAGGACTCTCCTTAATTTCCCTCTTCAATGGCTCTATTTTCTAGGTAGGATTTGGAAATAAGTCCTCTTGGCTTTCATCATAGTAATCATAGGATTTTATGTCTATCCCTGGCATTCCATCCTGATCTGATTTCATTTCTAGGTTTCTGGGCATCCCCGGGACCTCCTGACTTGGCTCTGACTGAATCTGGGCCTAGGGTCAAATTCGAGGTTGATCCTAACTAGGTTAGGATCAAGTTCAAACCTAACTAGGTCAGGTCAAACCTTGATTTTTCCCCCCTCATTCAAATTTCTAGAATCCTAGATTTTCGAGCATCAGGCTTTCGGGATATTTATTTTCCCACCTTCGGGTTGGCCATTTCGGGTTTCAGGATGGTAAATCCTCTAATTGAATTTAATCTAGGTATATTTTCTAAAGGTTAGGACCTAATTGGGATTTAATTCTCCAAGGTGGCCCCTTAGAGGATTGTGCCCTAGTTCACTATAAAAAGAGGCCTTCCTCTCTCATTTTCTCATCCATTATTCACATCACATCTCATCCACAATCAAGCAATTTATCTCAAACTCTCAAGCTCTCAAGGTGATCAAGTTCAAGCATTGATTCAAGCATTCAAGTCCTCTTCTCCATCCAATTTCTCCATTGAAGATCAAGGATTCAAGCATTCAAGCCATTGAAGGGATTTGGTTCAAGCATTCAAGATTCATCATTGAAACCCTAGATCTAGCCATCATGATGGTGTGATCTTCCATCGAGATCCTTTGTTCATCTTCAAGATCCATTTTATTCTTCCTTCAAGGTGGATTCCAAGAATTCAATCATGGAGGTTTGATTTACATTTATTGTTTTGTTCAAGCTTTCATATCAATATACTTGTTTACATTCAAAATACAATTGCATATCTATTGAATTGCATAGCTTCATTATTAGATCCTTTTCTACTACTTGCTAGCATTCCTATTTCAATTTCAATATTAAGGTTGATTAAAAACTAGGGTTTGACAAAGGTAAACCCCTCAAACAAACATTAAAAACCCCCATTTTCTTGTAGGTATAGGTGTGGAATTTCAAATCTGAGAGCAAATTTGGATAACCCTTTTCGGCAAACTTCTGAGATCTGTGAACAAAATTTGAATCAAACTTCAAATAAAGAATGTGGTATTTGACCTTTTATGAGGGTCAAACCTGACCTGAGCTCATCTTGGAGAAAGATTTTTAGGTTTTCTCTATCTCGGCATCTCCAGTCCAGAGCTTATTTCAGAATTGCCCGAAAGTACACACAAACATCAAAATTTAACATTTTCCAGATCTTCCCTAATTTGAGGTTAGTATTTGTATCTCAATTATTCTATATTTCAAGCATAAAATTCCTTCAATAGGGAAATATTGGATTTACTCTCTCTCTCTCTTCCATATTCTCCATAAATTGATTCAATTGTGTATTAACCTCTTGGTTGATCAAATTGGATCTCTTCTTTGGAAATTTGGGTTAGGGAATAGATCTCATATTTCCCCTTCCTTTAACATTTGAATAGAGTTGAATCCATTTTAATCCTATTTAGTTATTGTAGACCTCAGAAACACGATCCCGTAGCCCCTGATGGTTTGTCGATACCTCTCATGAGGTCCGAGATATGAGCCTCAGAAGTTCGCTGCCCAATCGTGCTTAGTGCACCTTGGGGTCACTTGGGTCGAGCATGGTCACAAGCATTCTAGTAACTCTATAGGAAGAACAAGGTTGTCACTGGTGTTTACCTAGCCAACTAGAGCCGATGGAGTAGACAGTTTGATTCCAAGATGGACAGTTTGAAAGATACACTGTTGAGCTACTTTCAACTGACCCTCACTGCAAGTTTTGGCATCGACTAAGATCGCCTTGCCAAATGAAAAATGAAGTCAAATCACCCAAAAATAAGAGAGTTTATTGTAGACCTCAGAAACACGATCCCGTAGCTCCTAACGATTTGTTGATACCTCTCACGAGGTCCAAGATACAAGCCTCAGAAGATCATTGCCTAATCGTGCTTAGTGCACCTTGGGGTCACTTGGGTCGAGCGTGGTCGCGAGTGTTCCAGTGACTCCGTGGGTGGAACGGGGTTGTCACTAGCATTTACCTAGCCAACTAGAGCTAATGGAGCATATGGTTCGATGCCAGGATGGATGGTTTGAAAGATACGCTGTTGAGCTACTTTGAAGTAAACCTCACTACAAATTTTGGCATCAACTGAGATCGTCTTGCCAAATGCAAATGAAGTCAAATCACCCAAAACCAAGAGAGGTTATTGTAGAACTTAGATACATGATCCCCTATCCCCTGATGGTTTTTCAATACCTCTCATGAGGTCTGAGATACAAGCCTCAAAATATCACTCCCCAATTATGCTTAGTGCACCTTGGGGTCACTTGGGTCGAGCGTGGTGGCGAGCGTTCCAATGACTCCGTGGGTGGAATGGGGTTGTCACTGGCATTTACCTAGACAAACCAGAGCTGATGGAGTAGATGGTTCGATGCCAGGATAGATAGTTTGAAAGATACACTTCTGAGCTACTTTCAACTAACCCTCACTGCAAGTTTTGGCATCGACTAAGATTGCCTTGCAAATACAAATGAAGTCGAATCACCCAAAACTAAGAGAGGTTATTGTAGACCTTGAAATCATGATCTTGTACCCTCTAATGGTTTTTCAATACCTCTCACGAGGTCTGAGATACCAACCTCAAAATATCATTTCCTAATCGTGCTTAGTGCACCTTGGGGTCACTTGGGTCGAGTGTGGTTGTGAGCATTCCGGTGACTCCGTGGGCAGAATGGGGTTGTCACTAGCATTTACAATGTCATGAAAGTGAACCAACAACTTATAGTCCACATGATTTTCAGTAACAAAAAAGTTAACCCTTTTACTCTCTTGTGCAAACTCAGAAAGCACGTCACTTGCAGACCATAAAACACACAATGCATTATGATACACTGGGCAGCCTACAAGCAGTTGTGTTTTATAGATTGAGTATGTAGTCCTTGGGAACATGTCCTTGTCTACAATGGAAACAATTAGGTTTTTATTCTGAAACAAGAGAAGATCCAAATGGGAAAGCATGCACACTTCTTTTCTTGACCCAGTTCCGTTGCAATGACTGTTAGTGGTATCTTTGAAATTTGAACTATGAAACTAATCATGATTAAGACAGTCAACACTCTACTAAAATTCAATTATTTTTAATATTCTGCCACCCCTCCCAAAACCCAATAACAAAGATTGAATATTAGGACATTTATTTTTCTTTACTCTGGAATACCCTATTCATGGAGCTTATTATGTTTGAGGTTTAACTTCTATAGATTGTTTGAAATGATAAAAAAATAATATCCTTAAAGCATTAGAAACAACAATCAAACATGTAAGAATTCAAACCATGCAAATGACATAAGTAAATGACATGTAAGATCCCTTGTTGGCACTATTGGCCACCCATACATGATTTTGGTCATAAGTCCTTATCAAGACTTCTAGGACATTTAACTTTTAAATCAAATTGATTGTTACAAATTGCCATTATAGGCTTCAAAAGATCTCAATTAACAATTAAGGATCCTTTTGTCCTCCTATCTCTAGTTGGATCCATGGTGACCATAGGTGTCTTCTTAGGTGCTCCTACACAAGTTACAATCCACATACAAAACCAAGTTTATTGACTCAAAATACAATCTAAGAAAGGTGAAATTAATGTATTAAAATTAAGCTTAACGAACTTAGAAAATAATGCACTAAGTTAACTTATTACCTAGTCAAGTGTTCCTGAAGGGTCATCTCTTTGCTTCAGGGTCTCCAATAGTGCTTCATGATCAGTAGTACTAATAGTCCAAAGTTATTTTGGCTTTGGTCTTCCTTGATGCTTTGACAACTTGACATTTGTTGCTATAACAAGGTGTGAATACATGAGAATAGTTTTGTGCTTCTCATAGTCTTCAAATGTGGGAATTCCATCTTTCTAATCATGTATGTTCGCAGCCATGTTCCTGCAACAACAACTGAACTAGTAGGATATGTGAACCCATCACCATCTTGCATCGGTTGTACAAGCTTCTGTTTACCTCATACACAACATGCTAACCAATAATCTGACCTCTCATCATTAAATTGTGGTGCAACCAATGCAAAAACATCTCCTGGCTATAGAAGATCTGAAAGATGGTCATACTCAACTAAAGTGTCCATGTCATCATTTCTTATAGAGAGTGTCAAAGATAAAGGAGTTAGATACTATGGAACCCATGTATCCACCCACTCACTTGAATCACAATGATCCCAATCATAATGAAAACACATGGGGTAAAAACAAGCCAACTTTGGTGTCCAAATGGTCCATGTACTACTATTGGAGCTTTGGAATGAATGCATTTTTGAAGATTCTTTCACTGTTTGACAATCCAATCTATCTCCTATAGTTCCCTCCTCAACAAACCAAAAGAATCTGTGCATTGTAGAACCAAGAGTCCCCCCTATGACAATGCTAAAGTACACCAATCAATAATAGAATAAGCATCAAGAAGTACAACACCTAAAATCCTCAATTTCTCCTTAACTAGAGCTCTCTTCACACACGCACCTGCTCTATCATGCTCCCCTTTCCCCTGCCCCGACTCAAAAAAACTCCAAATATGAGGTACACCTCTCTCCACATGCATTCTACACAACCAATAAAACATTCTAGCATTCTTAAATTGACCTGTGCAATTATCTGACCAAATGAGATGCCTATCCATAGCAATACTATTTTCCTACAAGAAGTCAAAATAGTTCTGGAAACAATGTTGAAAAAACTCATGAGAGTGAGACCTATTGTCGCTCATATAAAAAATGGTACTCTCTGATTATCTTTCGCTCATCTTTTGTGCTATTAGGGGAATGTCTATATGTGGTGTGTACAAAAATAGCAACCTGAATGGAATTGCAATATTGAGCTTGAGTCTCATTTTAGGGCTGCAATGTATAATTATCCACAAAGTCTACAATGGATATAGTAGTTCCAATGGGGAAAGTGTCCTTAGACATCCTGAATTGTTGATCCAACCATTGAGACCTGTCACTATGCCTTGCATACTTGTAAAAAATATTTGTCTTGAAATCTGAGATAAAATCAGCAACATTGTATTCTTTTGCAACTAACTCACATCTAGAGCCTTCACCTCCACTCTTCAATGTATATTTCACTGTTTCATATACCTTTTTTTGGACGAGTGTCTTTCCAAAATTATGTTCCAAACCCTCATGAAAAAATTTCCTAAACTTGGACAAGCCACCACATTCTGAGCACTTGGCATTTAAGCAATCTTTTTTATAAAATAAACAACCATCATCTCTTTGAAATAAAAATTGATCTAGCAAGTCTCTTGATGATTTGGGAAGACCACTTGCACCACAATCCTCTAGCATTTCATTAGTATGCAAAGTAGAATGAATGGACCGTAATAATTCATGATGCATTGAAAACTCAACATGATATTTTCAACATGTATTCCAAATGTTAAGGGGTACACATTAAAATGGCTTCACGAATTCAAAAGACCTTTGTGATATTTTCAATGTTTGATGTGTCTCACAAAATTTTTTATACAAAATTGTTTGAATTACCTCCACATAATGTTTAGGATGTGGAGTGTGGTCTCGATTGCCAACTCTCAAGTTCAAGACATCCTTCACATTTGGTGACACTCTTGAGTTAGCATCCCAAAATTGTTGAATTTCATCCTTGACAACATCTGTTAGCTTCTTATCGAAACATGGAAGTCTCCCACCATAAGCCCATGTATCAATTTTAAGTAGATCATCAAGTCTCTCTCTTCTTGAAAGTGCTCTACCCAAAGTTTTACGGTCTATATTGAAGTCAACACAAGTTTATCTCATCAAATGAGCCTTTCTCAACTGATGACTTACTAAGGAGGTTGTAATAACCCTTCGAGCAACTCTCATCTTTTTCTCTGCTAGTCTTCCCAATGCTATTGAGAGCATTGAAAAGATTCTTCACAACAATGGCATTTCTCTCCATTTTCTTGTTCACATGAATCTTCAATTTCACAAGCATAGGTCTAATCTTTTGCAGCTTTAACAAATGCACAAAAATTTGACATTGCTCAACCAATGTCTTGTTTCCAAATAATTGATCATAAAGTCTTGAAGCCCACAACCTAACAGTTCTATGTGACCTCTTTCCTTCCCAATTATTCATAATGTTCTCCTCAATTTCAATTAACCATTTAGGTGTTCTTGAAAGCCCCCAATTTGAAGATTGATTATCTTTATTGCAAGGGACTTGATTTCACATATAATTTGGAGATGTGTAACATTCCTGTGGTTCTTGTGCAATATTTTTATTCCCCAAGTCTACATTTTCAATCTCCATCTATATATTTTCATCTTCATTCCATTCATTGTCATTCCCCAAATCTACGTTTTCATTCCCCAAGTCTACATTTTCATTCTCCATCTCTACATTTTCATCTTCAGTCCATACATTGTTATTCACAAAATTAATTTCCATATTATTTTCAAATTCAACATCCTCTTCACTTGCAACTACATTTATAGGGTCAACTTGATTAATGTTTAACATACCTTCTCTCCTTCTTCAGTGATTTTCCCTATCTTTTTACCTATATGCTTGAATTTCTTCATCCGTCACCTTCCTCTTGCATTTAGCCTTTCGATGACTACTACTTCCCATGGTGAGAACACAAGTTGAAAAAAAACAAATAATGGGCCCCAAATCATGTTTTTTTTTCCTGCAACCCGTGAAAAAAGTTTGAAATCTCATGCTTCTCTGGTTTGTGGGGACAGGAAATATTTTGGTCAAAGTTATACGAGGCAATAATCGGGTACATGAAAAAATGAAGGGAGTAAATGAAAAAATTGAACTTTTATAAATGAAAAGAGGTATATAATATATATTATATATATACTAATGTATATAATATATATAATATATTATATATACTAATGTATTATATACTAATGTATATAAAATATAATGTATTATATATTAATGTATATAATATATATACTAATGTATATAATATATATACTAATGTATATATATATAATACATATTATATATATATATATAATGTATTCAAAAAAAAACCTGCATAGTTGATTTGGTGACAGACAGTTTCAGCCCAAGTCCTTTCGAAAGTATCCATCACAGGATTTTTCTACAGACTCCTTGTAATTTCGGCGGTCTGACTATACTGAATAAGTAGATGTCATCATCTATTCTAGAAAATAATAGTGGCATAAAAATTGATGTAAGAACATTTAAGGTACATTGTCCCCATGATCCTTTTTGAAACATTTGAATGCTCAAGTGTGTCTGAAGGGGTCGTAGGACCCCTTAGGACACACTTGAGGGTTCCAATGTGTCGAAAGGGGTCATGGGGACTTCCTAGGGGTCCTAACACGTGATAAGGCATACTAGAACCCCTAGGAAGTCCCCATTACCCTTTTTGACATATTTGAATGCTCAAGTGTGTCTGAAGGGGTCATAGGACCCCTTAGGACACACTTGAGGGTTCCAATGTGTCGAAAGGGGTCATGGGGACTTTCTAGGGGTCCTAACACATGATAAGGGGTACTAGGACCCCTAGGAAGTCCCCATGACCCCTTTTGACATATTTGAACACTCAAGTGTGTTCGAAGGGGTCATAGGACCCCTTGGGACACACTTGAGGGTTCCAATGTGTCCATAGGGGTCATGGGGACTTCCTAGGGGTCCTAACGTTGATAAGGCATACTAGGACCCCTAAGAAGTCCCCATGACCCCTTTTGACACATTTGAATGCTCAAGTGTGTCCAAAGGGGTTGTAGGACCCCTCAGGACACACTTGAGGGTTCCAATGTGTTGAAAGGGGTTTTGGGGACTTCCTAGGGGTCCTAACACATGATAAGGTGTACTAGGACCCCTTGCAAGTCCCCATGACCCCTTCTGACACATTTGATTGCTCGAGTGTGTTCGAAGGTGTTGTAGGACCCCTTCGAACACACTTGAGGGTTCCAATGTGCCGAAAGGGGTCATGGGGACTTTCTAGGGGTCCTAACACGTGATAAGGCATACTAAGACCCCTACAAAGTCTCCATGACCCCTTTTAACACATTTGATTGCTCAAGTGTGTCTCAAGGGGTCGTAGAACCCCTTAGGACACACTTGAGGGTTCCAATGTGTCGAAAGGGGTCATGGGGACTTCCTAGGGGTGTTAATGCATGATAAGGCATACTAGGACCCCTAGGAAGTCCCCATGACCCCTTGTAACTGTGACCTCTAAATCAGGACACAACACAACATGGTCATTATTCACTTGATAGAATTTGGGAGAGAGTATGGAGAACTCAATCCAAATTCCATGGTGAGGTGACCTGTTGCCTCCTATGTGAATGGGGTGTTTGAATACTCTTAGAATGAGAGCCAACAGCTGGGAGACCAATTCAACAATGGAGGATTTCCAAGAATCAAATATGAGAAAAATGAAACTAAGCTAAGAATGAATGCAATTAATCTAGAAAACTTTGAAAGAAATATGAAATGCAGATTTTTATTTGATTTTGAAATAAAGATGATATTAGACTAAGAACAAGTAAGCAAATTTAATCTAAATGTGAAATGCAATTACACTAATGTGAGAAATTAAAGTAGAAAATGCAATAAAAGAGCTTTGAAAATAATGAGATATGAGACTAAAAAATGTTATAGTGTAGATGCTCTCAAAAATCGCTCTCTCGAATGAGAAAAAGAGGTTCATTAAATAGACCAAGCCAGAAGAGGAATGAAGAGTTTCTTGATTCGAAACTCCTGACCCTTCATTCCCATATTGAGACAAAAATGCAAGAATTACTTAATAAAAAGAATGGAAAATGCCACACAGGTGACCTTTCGAATATCAAGAATTATCAATTCAAAAAAGTGTGTCCATTCAAATATCAAGTAATTATTAATTCCTTTTTATGGGTAATTAGCTAAAGAGGGTAGATTTTAATTTAATTAGAAAGCACTTAAGACTTTATAATTAAATTAATTTATCATAGGGGTAATTTAGCCAATTAAGTCTAAGACTTTAGGAATTAATTTAGCGTTTGATTATTGCAATTTATGGTCTTTGCAATTGACATCAAGTCAAATTAAGTCAGGTAGGAGAGAGAAAATTGCCTAGGGAACTAGGACTTTGGTGATGTAAAATCGAGATAATGCACCAAAATTGATGAAATTAAATAGGTGCCAATTTTGGGGTATTACAGTAACACCCCACCAGGAAACCCAAGAGGACAAGACATAAACCTCTATAAAATGCAAGTAGTAATTTTTTTTTTAAATTTTAACTAGAATAATATTCATCATTACACTTCTTATTTCTAAAAGAAGAAATAATTTTCTACTACTTGAATGTAATATTTATACAACTTAAGTCCTCATGGGTCCCCTCACGTTGCTACTAAAGCAACATCATATAAACCATTTACATGCATAAGATATTCATGGAATCATGAGCTTAAAAGATCTACGTTCATTTTAATGCATCAAGTTAAATGTCCCTAACTTATTTCTTTTATTAAACATAAGTTAATCATCCAACATCATTATTCCTTTTATCAACTCATTCCATAAATTCATATTGATTTCATCTACATCCACTATCCTTTATATCACTTTTCTCTAATAATTTAGGTAAGAGATTAATATTCATTAAGGTAGGCATCATCCTAGGTACTTCATTAACATGAACCAAGTATTAACATTAAAATCAAATTACTATTTTATTGCATTGTTTCATAACCATTCATTGTTAATAATTCCAATCACTAATCTATCATTTCTCAATAATTTCCTTGGATTCTTTCATCAAGAGAGAATACATTATTGTTGTGATACATCATTATATATAACTATATTTAAGATTATTTCCTTTACACGTGGACAACATAAGAGGATAGGAGAAATAACATAAACACTTTCTTTTAATGCTAGTAACATGTCCAATATTCCACATTCTTTTCCCTTTCTTTTACCTAGAACTACCCATTCCCTTATGCATTGCTTTGAATTGAGATTACATCAATACTACAAGACTCCTTTTAGGAGATTAAAAATTACATGAATACAAATACATAAGTACATCTCAACATATTAAAATATCCAATAAGAAATCTTCAACTGCAGATCTGGAAAGGAATATGTGCTAGGATCGTCCAAAGAATCACGATCAATACCTCGATATAAATATTAACCACCCAACCATGTGGAACCAATAGGCCCACTCCCTCGAGCTAGGAGATAGAACCAAAGGACCATACAAGAGGTAACAACTAGGAAATTCCTAAGGTGGTGATAAAATTTCCCCAAAGTCACAACACAAAAGAAAAGACAAGAAGACCATAAGGACTACCAGAGGCATGATCAAATTTGGTAGAGACTCTAAGCTACAAGCTAGGTGAGTGTCATCGCATAGCCCTCACCCCTTGGATTGTCCTGGTACTAGCCACTCTTGGCCCCGACCCCCAAGTAGGCACATGCGGAACCGAATGCCTCTCATACAGACAAGGTCATTCAGTCGTACCTACGCATAGGTACCTTCTCCCACTCCCATCCTTAGTCTTTACTAGCACTAAAGGCATGGGTGAGGCACAATTAATCTTGATTAGCGTGTAATTTCCCATTCCAATAATCTCCCATTCCCAATTCATTTATTTAGGTTATCACTTGATTAAATAACTCATAGTAGGTTATCCTGGTACTAGCCACTTAGGGCCCCGGCCCCTCACTATGAGCCACTCACCTAGTGTACTTAGGTTCCCTAACATACATATAAAAATCATAAGAACATAATAGATTCATCATCAAGAATTCATATCAATTCCATAACAACATTTGATTGAGTTTAGGAAAACATATGTTGTCCCTAGTCCACTTAACAACCCTAAACCCAATATGGCATTCAGAATGTTCCAAACATATAAGAAGACATCCAAGTGATATTATAAACATATTAAGAGTATAAATAGATCCAATTAACCAAAAAAAAATTCTAATAGCCTCTAGTAACCATTCGAAACCTTAAAACTTAATGATGTTCTTAAACTGAATTATTTCAAGCAAGGATTAAATGCAAAGAATAGTCATCATAGAACAGTCATCCATATCTTCCACAAAAAAAATAATAAAGAAAATCGCTTCAGTGGAGATTTATATAACAAAATTATGGACTCTCAATTTTATTTTTAAGAAGATCCAATGGTGGGAAAGAAAGTTATGACTTCTGGTTTAAAACAGAAAATTCTGGTTAGGGTTCAGACCTGCCTTCACTAAAACGGTTGTAATTTTCACAAAACATAATTAAAATTCACCAAACCAATTGGAAATTAAATATAAGACTTAGGATAATCTCTGATTTCAAATTTAGACTTTTATATGATCATATCATCCTGTAGCATATGAATACATTTGACAGAAAATTTGGAATCAAGAATGGACAGGCATAGTCTGCCAAAATGTCAAAAATAAGGCATTAATTCGACCCTAAAAATAAAATCAGAGAGATACCCATTTGATATATGTGAATTTTAATTCCATAAAATCAATTTAGTAAAACTCTAGATGCAATTTAAATTATTATAATAATAGATCTCCAAAAATGGGTTGCTAAAAACCCTAGGAAAACACATGCCGATTCTTACAAACAAAAACTCAAAACTTTAAAATAACCATAGAAATGAAAAGTACAGATATAATAAATAATGATAATATATAAATAGATCCATAATCTATCAGAGACATAAAGTAACTAAAATATTCAATCCATACCTCATGTCCTACGAAGGTTGAATCGAAGAAGGAAGGAAACAAAAGAGAAGACAAATCTAAACTTGAGATGCATCTTTCAAACCCTATCCACTTTTAGAAATCTCCATGAAAGAAAGAAATAATTCCACAGAAAAGAATCCCTCTCTCAACTACTAAAATTCTCACAAAAATGTCTCTCTCCCAAAAGCAAAGATAACCAAAAATTCTTAAAGACATATGCTTACAAACTCTCCCTCACATCTTCAAGTTTTCTCTCCAAAATCTCCATGAAAAGTAAGGCCATCCTCTCCTCAATGCTTCAGCCCCAAAATCTCCTCTCTTAAAATGAGAAAGTAGTGCATATAAATAGATTTCCAAAGGTTGAGAGGAAAAGTAACCAACTCCCAACTAACTCTTAACTAAAGGGTATTATAAAATAACTTAATATCATACAACTATATTACTCAAATATACAATAAAAGATTATTTATATTCATTCATACACATATGTAATATTATCCTAACATATATGCATATGCCATCATTAATTACATCATTATCTATATATATAACCTATCCTCATTATTAATAATTAACAATTGAGAATAATATACCTCGCATTATTTAATATTTAATTATTAATAATATTATACTTTACATTAATCCTAAAATATACACCATCAACAATATCTACAATAATTAACATATAATCACATATAAATTATATATATATAAATACATATATGTGTGCACCCATATATATATATATATATATATATACACATGCCAAATACCAAACACTATAATCTATAAGATTATGAAGTAATAGATCACAATATTATTACCTATTTATAATTACTATAGGATATAATCACTGAGGTAGAATAAAATCACATGCCTCAAAATAAATCTAATCATCCAAAGAGGCCATACAAATCATCTATGAAACATATCGAGAAAACCATAAGATCAAACAAGGTCAACCAAAGTCAACAAGGAAAGTCAAGCCAAATTCCTGAAACACAACATAGAAAGATTAACTAAGAATCATACCAAGAAGGAGAAATAAATAAAATGAGTAAACAAATCATACAACCAAATGAATTCAAGTGGCCACAAGGCACTAACTACAACCATGCCCAACTGGGTGCGTTGGATTTGGGTTTTTGACCCAAAGGTTGATTGACAAAGAAGGAACCCTAATATTCCCAAATTGGAATAATGACAAAGGAAGACTCATGTAGGGGCCTTAGTACTATCTCCATAACAACAACCATCGAGGATTTGAGGGCATGCTCAGACCTGTGAAGCCAGGTGAAGTCGATGCTCGGTACCTGCAAGCCTGCATCACAAAGAAGAAATACATATGCATGGATATACATATAAAAGAAAACATTGCAGACAGATGACCAGGATCGATACATCGTGTGGACCTCAGCTATGTGAGTAACTACGACTTCATCCTGAATCATGAAAACACATCATGTATATATATATATAGTCAAAGCATGTAGCATCATCATAACGAAGGTTAAAATCTCAAGCATTGTGTTAGTCTCTTATCAATACTAATAATAAATCAACATAATCAAATCATCAAGTGAGATAAAAGATTCATCCAAAGTAACCTTAATAGAAGAAAATATAAATAACCACTTATATATATCTATCAAGTACATATCATATAACATCCTAACTATGTTCATAAAGGTCTTGAAGGTACTCAATACATACATGGAGATAAATACATACAAAAATGATACTTTTAGATAGTATGTCTAATATTAGAATAATTGAGTACTAGCTTATGAAATTATTATAAACAAACTATATGAATAGATCAAACAAGTATCATGTACAACTTAAGCTGTAAGAAAACATCAAAAGATCTTAATTCTTTCAAAAACACAAAACTTATATTAGGGTTAGAGGGGTATTACACGCCTTTTGACATGTTTGAATGATCAAGTGTGTCCGAAGGGGTCGCAAGACCCCTTGGGACACACTTGAGCATTCCAATGTGTCCATAGGGGTCATGGGGACTTCCTAGGGGTCCTAACATGTGATAAGGTGTACTAGGACCCTTAAGAAGTCCTCATGACCCCTTTTCACACATGTGAATGCTCAAGTGTGTTCGAAGGGGTTGTAGGACCCCGTAGGACACACTTGAGCATTCCAATGTGTCAAAAGGGGTCATGGGAACCTCTTAGGGGTCCTAATGCGTGATAAGGTGTACTAGGACCCCTTGGAAGTCCCCATCACCCCTTTTGACACATTTGAATGCTCAAGTGTGTCCGAATAGGTTGTAGGAACCCTTAGAACACACTTGAGGGTTCCAATGTGTGGAGAGGGATCATGGAGACTTTTTGGGGGTCTTAACACATGATAAGGCATACTAGGACCCCTAGGCAGTCCCCCATGACCCCTTTTGACACATTTGAACACTCAAGTGTGTCCAAAGGGGTCATAAGATCCCTTAAGACACACTTAAGGGTTCCATTGTGTCAAAAGGGGTCATGGGGAATTCCTAGGGATCCTAACGCATGATAAGGCATACTAGGACCCGTAGGAAGACCCCATGACCCCTTTTGACACATTTGAATGCTCAAGTATGTCTAAAGGGGTCATAGGATCCCTTAGGACACACTTGAGAATTCTAATGTGTCCACAGGGGTCATGGGGACTTCTTAGGGGTCCTAACACTGATAACGCATACTAGGACCCATAGGAAGTCCCCATGACCCCTTTTGACACATTTGAATGCTCAAGTGTGTCTGGAGTTGTTGTAGGACCCCTTAGGACATAGTTGAGGGTTCCAATGTGTTGAAATGGGTTATGGGGACTTCCTAGGGGTCCTAACGCATGATAAGGCGTACTAGGACCCCTAGGAAGTCCCCATGATCCCTTTTGACACATTTGAATGCTCAAGTATGTTTGAAGGGGTCGTAGGACCCCTTCAAACACACTTGAGGGTTCCAATGTGTTGAAAGGGGTCATGGGGACTTTCTAGGTGTCCTAACACGTGATAAGGTGTACTACGACCCCTAAGAAGTCCCCATCACCCCTTTTGACACATTTGAATGTGCAAGTGTGTTCGAAGGGGTCATAGGACCCCTTAGGAAACACTTGAGGGTTCCAATGTGGTGAAAGTGGTCATGGGGACTTCCTAGGGGTCCTAATGTTGATAAGGCATACTAGGACCCCTATGAAGTCCCCATGACCCCTTTTGACACATTTCAATGATCAAGTGTGTCTGAAGGAGTCGTAGGACCCCTTAGGACACACTTTAGGGTTCTATTGTGTCAAAAGGGGTCATGGGGACTTCCTAGGGGTCCTAACACATGATAAGGCATACTAGGACCCCTAGGAAGTCCCCATGACCCCTTATGACATATTTGAATGCTCAAGTGTGTCTGAAGGGGTTGTAGGACCCCTTCAGATACACTTGAGGGTTCCAATGTGTCGAAAGGGGTCATGGGGACTTTCTAGGGGTCCTAACGTGTGATAAGGCATACTAGGACCCCTAGGAAGTCCCCATGACCCCTTTTGAAAAATTTAAACACTTAAGTGTGTCCAAAGGGGTCAGAGGACCCCTTAGGACACACTTGAGCATTCCAATGTGTCCAAAGGGGTCATGTGGACTTCCTAGGGGTCCTAACGTGTGATAAGGCATACTAGGACACCTAGGAAGTCCCCATGACCCCTTTTTGACACATTTGAATGCTCAAGTGTGTTTGAAGAGGTCGTAGGACCCCTTAGGACACACTTGAGCATTCCAATGTGTCCAAAGGGGTCATGGGGACTTCCTAGGGGTCCTAATGCATGATAAGGCATACTAGGACCCCTAGGAATTCCCCATGACCCCTCTTCACACATTTGAATGCTAAAGTGTGTTTGAAGGGGTGATAGGACCCCTTAATCCACACTTGAGGGTTCCAATGTGTCGAAAAGGGTCATGGGGACTTTCTAGGGGTCCTAACTCGTGATAAGGCATACTAGAACCCCTAGGAAGTCCCCATGACCCCTTTTGACTTATTTGAATGCTCAAGTGTGTCTGAAGGGGTCGTAGGACCCCATAAGACACACTTGAGGGTTCCAATATGTCGAGAGGGGTCACGGGGACTTCCTAGGGGTCCTAACACATTATAAGGTGTACTAGGACCCCTAGGAAGTCCCCATGACCCCTTTTGACACATTTGAACGCTCAAGTGTGTTTGAAGGGGTCGTAGGACCCCTTGGGACACACTTGAGCATTGCAATGTGTCCATAGGGGTCATGGGGACTTCCTAGGGGTCCTAACGTGTGATAAGGTGTACTAGGAGCCCTAGGAAGTCATCATGACCCCTTTTGACACATTTGAATGCTCAAGTGTGTCAAAAGGGGTCGTAGGACCCCTTGGAACACACTTGAGCATTCCAATGTGTCAAAAGGGGTCATGGAGACTTTCTAGGTGCCCTAACATGTGATAAGGCGTACTAGGACCCCTAGGAAGTCCCCATGACCTCTTTTGACACATTTTAATGCTCAAATGTGTCTGAAGAGGTCGTAGGACCCCTTGGGACACACTTGAGCATTCCAATGTGTCCATAGGGGTCATGGAGACTTCCTAGGGGTCCTAATGCATGATAAGGCATACTAGGACCCCTAGGAAGTCCTCATGACCCCTTTTGACATAGTTGAATGCTCAATTGTGTCCGAAGGGGTTGTAGGACCCCTTAGGACACACTTGAGGGTTCCAATGTGTCAAAAGGGGTCATGGGGACTTCCTAGGGGTCCTAACGCGTGATAAGGCATACTAGGACCCTTAGGAAGTCCCTATGACCCCTTTTGACACATTTGAATGCTCAAGTGTGTCTAAAGGGGTCGTAGGACCCCTTAAGACACACTTGAGCATTCCAAATGTGAACTATTCTTCAAAGCCTCCATTTATGCATAGCTATGGTTTATGATGCCTGTAAAAGGAACAACTATGCCCCTGTAGGGACTCATGCTCATGCTCAGAATCATATTATTTTCATGCATTCCCTAAAATTTAATACAAAGATTTAGCCAACCACATTTAAAGACCTAAAAGAAATGAAAAATAAAATTTAGGCCAAAAATACATATTGCATTTCTATGTGTAGTAACGTCAGCTTCAACAATCCAGCCGACTTCCTTTGCTAAGGCACGTAGAACTTCATTAATGTCTACTTTGGAGAAAGATTATAATTTCTATATTTACGCAAGCCCTGAAATATTTTCTTCATTTTTGCTCTCTGCCTCTGCTCTCTCAATTTAGTCCTCTCCCTCTCTGCTGCACTCAGCTTAGCCATCCTTACCTACTCTTTAACAAAGATTCTCCAAAATTTGTATACAAAGGCATCCTACAGGAAAAAATGAAAAGTTTCCCAGAGAGTATCCAAAATTCGTATACAAAAGCATCATACAGGAAAAATGACCAAAAATTAATAGCTAAAAGCTAAAATTTATCATTAACACCAGCAATACCAAGGTGATACCCGCTGTCAAAGCCTGGCCTATGACATGCAAAATAAGCAAAGCAAGTAAAATGAAAGGGAAGTATGGATCAAATAGCGAAGGTGCATCAAATCGGATCAATGTCATAATAAATGTAGAAAGTACTGTTATGAACAAAAATATTTTCATATTAATGGGAAAGAGTGGGAAGAGCTTCTTGGACCCATGATAGAAGTTACAGATAAGGAGGAAGAGCTAGGAAGGGGAAAGTGGCAAAGGAAAGAAGTAAGATATGCATGTGAGCCTATGTTAGATGATGATGATGAGTACTCACCATCTGCTAGTAGCTCAAGTAGTGACAAAAGCTCTTTAGTGCACATGCACACTAACACAAAAATTTCAAATAAAGAAGAAACAAGTGCTGTGGAATTATCCATAGAGCAATGTGAAATGAAGCCTCAAATTGGTTCATTAGCAGGAAAAGAATTTGGTCATGCACTTCAATCTAGCACAAAAAATATTTCTATTAGAAATTCCTATTCATCAATGGCCTTGCATTTATGAGACTTGGAAAACCAAGTTACTCATGTTGGGCATTATCCCTCAAATGTAAGTTCATTGCCACCTTTGGCAAGGTAGTCTCACTCCTAATTTTACAACAAAGGGAAGCCATCTATGGTCCAAGGTTTTAATTCAGTTGACAAGTGGAGAGCTTCTCAAGGTACTAATCTCTTTTGTAGAGAAGTTCTGGATTCATCTGAAGGTTCTCGTTTAGGTGACCAACTCCTTGGAGGTCCACAAATAGACCCATTGATTTCCCAAATTGGTAAAAGGGTAGATGCAATTTTTTTAAGAGTATCCCAATTGAAGAGAAATGGAAATTCCAGTGAGCATAAAGTTATTGCAAATCCAATGGGTGTATCTCCTCCACTGACAAATATAATTGCTTCCAGAGACTTGAGTTTAAATGGAGACTGCCTATTCCAAAACATGCCCCAGTCGAGCAGATGAACCAGATGTTGCTTGAGTAAAGAAGATAGTGGTTTATTAAAGCATCTACATTATCCCACTTGCTATCAGTTACTAATTTTTGAGCGACTTGCCAGCTGCTTTTGTGTGGGATTTCTGTAATATATAATGTCCTCATGCAAGTACATGCCAGTTTTTGTAAACATTTTATGTTGTAAAGTGTT